>JAJHSJ010000001.1:116958063-117020222 GCA_021015155.1 Magnolia officinalis
GCCAGGGTCGCTAGTCAAGCACGACGAGCAGACAGAGAGAGAGAAAGGCTAGGGTCGCTCGGTTGGGTAGGGAGTTTTTTTTTTTTTTTTCAACAAAACGAAAAGGGTAAAAGTGATTTAAGATTTTTTTTTTTTTTTTTTTACTACTTGATCGAGTCGAGCTAATTCAAACCAAGTCGAGTTGATTCAAACTGATCGAGTTGAGTCGAGTTTGAGCTATGTATTGAACCGAGTCGAGTCGAGCTTGGGCTAGCTCGAACTCAGTTTCGAGCTCTAAAAACCAGCTCAACTAGGATCAAACTCAGCTTCAAACCGAGCCGAATCGAGCTTTTTCGAGCTGAGTCAAGCGAGTTGACCGAGCTAGCTCAATTCATGTACGACCCTAAAAGAAAGCGTTAATCAGCTAAATTTACATTGGTCCAACGACTGGGATTTATGGGGCGTGGTTTAAGTGGATCCGCGGATCCACTGAGGTGGGTGGGACCCCTGACTGTGGAGCCCATCGTGATGTAAGTGCCTATATCCATGCCGCGCGTCCATCCGTTTTGACAACTCGTTTTAGAGCTTGATCCCAAAAATGAAGTAGATCCAAATATCGAGTGGACCATAATACATGAAACAATGTTGATCAACCATTACAAAATTTCTGTGGGCCACAAAAGTTTTAGATGAAGCTGATATTGTGTGGTCTCTTCGTTCAGGTCTTTGTGACCTTATCAATAGGTTTGATGACTAATAAGCATTTTGCTGGCCCCCATAAAGTTTTTAGTGGTGGAGATTTAATCACGACGGTTTCCTGTGGTATAGTCCACCTAAGATTTGGATCTGCTTAATTTTGGGCTCATACCCTATAATTATCTATCAAAATAGATTGACGGTGTGGATGTAAGGTACATACATTAAATGGGCCTCAAATTTGGGATCTACACAAACCGCACCGGATTTTCGAGCTATCCTATCATCCGTCCATGTGTCACGTGGAATGGAAGTTCTAGCCACGTGCATATCTGCAGTTCCAATTGTCCTAAACATCTACTGTTTGAGGGTCATTACTCTTACTCCAGTGGTAGACTCTCAGGAGTTTCAACACCTGGTTGAGGGTTCTGAGTACCCATGGGTGGTGAAATCCCACCATGGCGTGAGTGTGTGTGCGTGTGTTAAAAAGAAAAAAGAAAAAAAAGAAAAAACATCTACTGTGGGACGTTTATGGTTCGGCTCCATCACGACCACAGAAAAGGCACACGTCCAAGACGATCCAAACCGGTAATCTACTAGATTACAATATCTGCAATCATTGAAAAATTAGCCAGTTATCTGATGGGCCATCCAATACATGCAAATCTTATAGTATAGTACATGTGGAGCAGTGCGCTTCCTTTCCAACCCCCCTAATTTTTCTTTAACTCTCAGAATGAGTTGGGTGATACAATCTAATTCACAAGGTGGTCCACGACATCAACATGTTCAATTGCCTGGGAAGTGTGCACGTGTACAGAGGGTTAGGATCGTCAGGTGGGGTGAATCATAAACGTAACTTGTCCCAATATTAATTAGACAGGTCCACTCATCAGGTGGGCCACACATGCCTAAAAACGGACACTTAGTAAAAAACGACCAATGGTTTCCATCTCAGCAAACAAAGTCGATGCCCCATTAGTGGGGCTTGCATGACTGCAGGGTCCAACAACGGATGATTTGTTAAATGATATAGAAAATGAGCCATAGTCCAAAAACCTTGGTGAATGGATAACCCAATTTCTCGATTAACAGATATTTTGGTTGAATACGCCAATCTACAGCATTTTATATGTAACAGTCCAGCTGAAAGGCATCATTTGGACGGTTGAGAACATCTGTTTTTTTGTTGGACATTAAAAAAAAAGAAAAAAAGAAAAAAGAAAAGGGATCGATGGTGTATGACATAGTTTTGATCGATAAGATGTAAAGGATTTAAATTAATTGGACTAAAGCAAAGTATATAATGTGAACTTTTAGTAATAATATAATTGCCTTATACCAATCATATTGAGAGAGATTTTTTTATAGGATGACGATAAAACTAACTACATAGTGTTATGCAGCTAAGGAACAACATGCTTAGAAGATAAGTGTAGCTTAAATGTGTTGAGAATTTCGTATTTGGTTAAATTAAATATTCTTTTAAAAATCAAAATCAAAGTTAAATTATTATTTTTTGAAAGTTGTGAAAATGTGGATTTCCTTTATTCCGCCTTGCTTAGATATGAAAAAAAATTTGGGTTTATAAATAGTTTTGAGAGTATTGCTGGTGCATATCGTGTCACTATTACTCTCTCCCTTACGAACCCTCATTGATGGGCTCAGGTGTAGTGGTTCCTTCCTAATTCCTAAGTCCTGAATGTAGGATAAAATAAGGCTTGTGGGGAGTAAAATTCACTAGCAACCTATCAATGATAAACATAAAAAAGAATAACTGGTGAGACTTTAAGGGTATCATCGACAGGTGATAGAAGGAAGAAAGTAGACTTAGTTTGATCAAGAACTACATTGATTAGACCTGAGTTATTACAAGTTGAGGGCTCCAACTTAAAAAGAAAGGCTTAGAAACATGCATACAAGAAGAGGCAGTGAGAAAAGGGTTAATGACCTCACTGTGTATTGGCATTTATTGGGCCACCTCACCCATCCTTCTCAAGGCTTCAAAAGTCAAAACTAAAGTACAATTAACTTTGACCCAGTACCAACCTGGCTATTCTTTGGTGCTTGTGGGACCCACCATGATGCATGTGTTTTATCCACACCGTGTATCCATTTTTTCATCTCATTTTAGAGCTTAATACCAAACATGATGCAGATTCAGATCTCAAGTGGACCACACCACGGGAAACACAGTAGTGATGAATGCTAACCATTAAAACTTCCTATGGCCTACTGTAATGTTTATTTGCCATCCGACCTTTTGATTAGGTCACAAAGACCTAGATGAAATGAAAACACAAATATTAGCTTCGTCCGAAACTTTTGTGGCTCTCAAGAAGTTGTTAAAGGTGGACGTTCAATCACCACTATTTCCTTTGGTGTGCTCCCCCTAAGATTTCCATCTACCTCGTTTATTGGGTCAAGCCCTAATATGAGCCGTAAAAATGAATGATGAACGGTTGGATAAAAACACACATCAGGTGGGGTCCACATAGCACCGCTCAGTCAACTGATTTTTTCCATTTTTTACAAAGCGAGACAAAAAGTAAAGAAAGTCCTGCGCTAATAATGGGAACGCAAAAGCAACCGAGATTGAGTGCGTGATGAGAGGTGGGGAATAGGTGATAACTGCGAGGAAATCCACATAAGACGGTTTGCAAGTTGATAACCATACACGTGTCAACTTGGCACAACTGTATGAGATGTGGGCCGTTCATCAGATGGGCCGCAGTGGACATGCTCTGGTCTACAATTCATCTGGTGGGCCATAGGTGTATGAGCGGATCATTTTGACTTACTGGGCTAGTGCATGTTCGCAATGGTCTCTACTTGATGATTGGCAAGGATCTGCAGAGTATAATTACGCATGCTCCCTAGATGTATCCATTCCCTTCTTTTGTTTTTTTATTAGTATTAATGATGAAGAAAGGATTGCCGTTGAATGATATTAAGGTCGACTTCGTCTTGGCTCTGTCTCGACAGAGAATCGCCAGCATGGCTCGCCCCAATGGGGCCCACATGCTAGAATTCTCCTATGAGTCGAACGCCCCTAGTTCTCGGTGCTATAAAAAAACAAGCAACTATCCCATAACACGCATCAGTGGCAATCTTCACCGTCGATTTAGGAAGTTGAATGCGGGACGTTGAAATTCTTCTTTATTCATCTACACAGATATAAATATGGTCAGAATCACCTATTAATATGGCTCAGATGTCGTATAATACAGAATATGAACGGTTCAGATCACTGGACCATCTATTAGTATGTGGGCCCCCATAGGGCGACACATACTGCCTACCCTGAGTCGCGACAGAGGGAGGACTATCTCATTAAGGTTAAAAGAAAAAAAGAAAAAAAAGTCAACCGGCTCTTTTTTAATTTTTCTTCATGGAGGGTTATTTGATACTCCGGCTGCATATGATGCTTGATACGCAGGCACTTCAAAAATGGTACATGTGGAATGAGTGATAGCATATTAATCTGGCAGAATTGTGGATATCATAGTATTAAAGTTACAATGGAAGACATAGATTGGTTTCGTAATTTGAACCTTTGATTAGTGGACACGTATTTGTTGAAATAAGACCATTGGATTTTTTTTGATTTAATGGTCTAATAAATCCATAAATAAATAACCTCAAATTTTAGTTTATGATACATCTAAACTTCCATACATAAATTAGACGGTTTTAATTCAATTGATTTTATGCACGTGTGCGATTTGTAAGTAATTTGTAAGTGCCTGTGTATCATGCATTACGTTGTACAGAGCATCAAAGAATTTCTCGTTACTTTATCTAACAGTCGGAGAGTGATAAATGTCGCCCGTAAAGCGCCTCATCTTCCAGAGATAACCGATGAAGGTGAGTAAAAGCCTCGCACGGTTAACGTACTTTTGGTAAAGACACATTGGATGACTTGGATGAGATCTAGACCGTTTACTTTAAGGCAGGTTCGGACGTGAATTTCCTGTCTTCCGCCCTCATGAAGTACTAATGGTTGGAAGCTACGTGGCACTCACGGGAATGGCCATGAGAATCCACTCCGTACATCAGTTTCACGAGCTCATAACATACAAGACTCCAAAAACCAATATCCATCACTGAAGTAGGCACACTATAAGATGTTACCAAAAATAAAGCATATTTGCCTGCAACTGTTGCGAAGGGGCGAGTGACGTTTTAAGAACTATTTTATCACATGTGCTTCAGCTTATTCTTAAATTTTTAATTTTATTTTTATATTTTATAAAAATGATAAATCTTTAATTTATAAATACCAGGCTTTTAACATATGAAACAACATAAATAAAACTGTTCATTGAAACCTTTTCAGAGCCAACCATAGTATTTATATGCCAACCAAACCATTCATAAGGTTATTACCACTAGGATATACTAATTATTTTGCTCTACCATCATATAAATATTTATGTATTTTATTGTGAAGGATGTTTGTTTACCTTCTTAAGTCATGCATTCTAATTGTCAAAAATCCTATATTATCTACGGTTAGCAACCTTTTATATTCACATGCCATGTTAAGGGTTGATCAAAATATATCTTAACCATTGGATGTCTATCAAGTATAATTTAAAATAAATTAATGATAAAAAATAAAACTTTATTGTTGAAAGACCACCAATTGAAAACCTCAAAAGTTTCTAGTGGACTTTTAAATACTGATAGAAGATCCAAACCTTAAGATTACACTGCCTATTCATGTCCCAAATGGATAAAGTTGATCTCATATTGCATTGTATATACTCTGAGGACTTTGATCATAAAGATACTAAGTTACACTTACTTTTAGTGGCAATATGGTAACCTTGTAAGGAGAGCAAAATCATGATCCATGTTAGCCACCCTTGCTAGGGATCGATACCAAGACCTCAAGTGTTGAAACGAGGTATCTCCACTCACTCTGCCAGTTGAGCTATGGATCTGGGTGTCACAATGAAATACATGGACCACAACTTTCCATTAGCTACTAAGCCATTGAATCCAATCTTAAGTATCTCACAAGATTAAAGGTACTATAAGAATTAACTCAATAAATACATGATGCCATAAATTAGTCCTAAATAACGTTGGTTTCCCAAGACAAAACCTCAATGGTTCCATCCCATTGTTTCCTGCAGTGTGGTCTATTTGAATTTTTGATCCTACTCAATTTTTTGGATCATATCTTAACATGAGAGGGGGAAATTTATGGATAGGCTAGATATCTCGTAGACATCTTGGTGGCCCTTGTATCATTGGGTGAGGGGAACAATAGATTTAGTCAGTTTTTCTCCCTAAAAGCGTGATGGTTGGAACAGGTCTTGTTGAAATTTATACCAACAGTTAGTATTGCATCCACCAGGTTGCTTACCTGTTTATCTAATATGCCTGTTATTTGGAGGTGCTTCTTATACATGAGATCAGTTTCAATGGATTGTTGAGATCTTCGGCACATGCCATGCATCCTTATGGGTCTACCATACTTCAAATCAGACTGCGTTGCGAAGCCATAGCCGAATTTCATGTGGTAACCCTGTGCGTCACCGCAGGCCTCAACTTACCACCAATATGCCATTTGTGTAGACATCCACACCATACAAATGGTACGTCCCACCATGAAGATCGCTAGGCACAGATAGGCTGTTCCACTCATCAGGTGAGCCACACGATTGGAAATCAATGGATAAGATGCTAGTGTGGCCCATTTAATGAATGGATCAGCCTTAATTTTTTTTTATTTGAGCAGTAGTCGTCATGGTAGGGCCACCATTTGGATGGTACCTATGTACTGTACAACCGCATCATGGAAAGATGGCCCCGCGTCATAAGTCAAAGACGGTGCCGCAACTGTAGGTGATGGGACACCAGCACAGAAGAGATTCAAGGGGTGATTCGCAGCATACAAAAGCCACTCACTTGAGCTGATCCAAACATTAATCAGGTGGTCCATAGAGGCCAACAAGAACATAATCCACATCAAAATCAGGCTTCTGACTCATCAGGTGGGCCAGGCATGCATGAAATTAAAAAGAAGAAAAAGAGAGCAGTTAGAGAAATAATGACCAACCGTCCATAGGACCATATCCGACATGATGAGTGGACCATGACCTTTGAGCCTGTCATATCCAAAGTGGCCTCTGTCTGACACGTGGCCCCAATCCCTTACACGTGTCTTATGTATGTTGGCGCGTATGCTGCAAATCCCCAGCATTTCGAAGAGAATTTCACCGTCAAAATTTTAACAAGTCAAAAAGAATTCCCACAAGCAATGAAAAGGTCAAAAGAATGAATAATTTCTCATTTATGTTTGGTTAATACGCGACAAAATAGAAGCGCTTGTCCAACAACTCATGTTTACGTTAACATAAAATTCGATTTTATGCTCCGTTTGCGCAATGCTTTCATACCACACATGACCTAATGTTAACCAATATGTACACGTGGCATCATTAAAACGTAGCATGTCGATCAATGTAAGGAGTTATTGTACAATACTCGACCTGAGTATGTAATGTTTACTTAGTATTTCAGTTTGTGCTGATGGGGCCCATGATTCAGTGGTTAAAACTTCAAACCGTTGATACGATGGAGTACTACTCCACCATCGATGGTGCATACTTCAGAAAAATCTTAGTTGGGATTATCCCAAACCTTCAGTTGGTCTCCAGGAAATAGACGGTCATGGACTAAAGCATAACACCAGCCCACATTCAACTGATAAAAAGAACCTAGATTGGAAATCAAGACCATCCATGACCGGATATCTATATCTACGATCACTGAAACCATGGGCCAACCTGTCCCATCACTCCTCATGGCATGTGTATCATATGTAGCACTGGATCCAAGTGGGTTGTACCAAAGCTACAATAAGGTTAGGAATTAAGTGAACTACCATTCCCACGCCAATACCAAAGCATTCCATGTGTAGTCATGTTCCTATACAAAAGCATTATTTTGTAAACCCTAGGCCATTAGTTAGCTTTGACAACTAAAATGTCGTTTGGTGGACCACCCAACTATCCATCGACACGTGGCTTAATCTGTTTCAAATCCTTTAATTAGTCGCCATATGATTGACCTACTTCTAATACTGTGTCTCCCAAATTCTAATCTAGCTTAGAGGTTTTGATGGGAACAGTGGTAGGGTGGACCATGTGCTGGAACATGTGGCTTCCTTGTTTCGAGCCTATCAGGGTACGCTACCTTCCTAATTAGGCTCTGAGCCCAAGGGGTACATGTCCTTATACATTGATAGGAAAATTCATCACATGTTCTTTTAATAGGAAAATATCAAAGATATCCCACCGTCCATGATGGAGAGGATTAGGTGCGGCCTGGGCCTCACGGTGCAACCCTGACTGTGGGGATCACCTTGATTTATGTATTGTATATCTATGTCATCCATCTGTTTTTTCAGATTATTTTAAGGTATGAGACCAAAAGTGAATCAGATTCAAATATCAAGTGGACCACACCATAGGAAATAGAGGTGATTGAACACCCACCATTAAAAACTTCCTAGGGCTCACTGTAATGTTTATTTGCGATCCAACCTGTTGTTATGGTTACACAGACTTCAATGAAAGAAAAAAAAACAAATATCAGCTTGATCCAAAACATTTGTGGACCACAAAGTTTTTAATTGTCAATCACCACTTCTTCCAATGGTGTGGTCCAACTGAGATTAATTTGGGTCTGCTTCATTTTTAGGCTCATGCCTTAAAATGAGCTGAAAAATAAGGTGGACGGCATGGATATATAATAAATATATCAAGTAGGCCGGCCCTTGTACCGTTTTGGGTGAGGCCCGGCCACACCTAATCCTCTCCCGTTTGATCGTAGGTGGGAATGCCGATCATATCATATTTCCTACCTACTTTTCAAGTAGTGGGCCGGAATTGAAATTTAGGTTCGTGAGATTCCATCCACCACCATGAACGGACATCAGTATATGTTTGGTACAAAGTCTCATGAGTGTACGTGGAACACATAAGCCGTAGTCTTGCTTCGTAGGCGCAGTTCCTATAGATGGATGGATAGCCTCCCTTGACTAGCAGGCATGCACCTGCAAATGTTAAATACGTGTGCCTCGTACGTGCCCAAGATCCACACATGTGGAGCTTGACGTCATTTGTGAGGTAGACCCAGTATGACCTAGCTCAAAAGCATGTCAGGTCCACTCAATAGGTGGACCGCTCATGCACGTTCAGCACCGAATGGTGGTTATCCTTTTTCAACTGCCTATCTGTTTGTGCATTCCTGTGGGCCACCTAATGAGTGGAATAAACTATTTTTATTTAAAGGCCAGGAAATAGGAATATTCACAATGGTGCTCACCTGGTGAATGACTTAGATCCGACACATGCATGGGTGCAGTTTTGGCACGTGTGAGGCATTTGCATCGAGCGTTTGTAGATGGACTTCATCCAATGTAGGATAGATAGTTGGGCCTGATGTAAAGCTATTCAATTGAGGGAGCGTGTGGTACAAGTCAACACGAGCATGGAAATGAAAATGGGGTGTTTTTGCTTTGATGGATGGATAGGAGGAATGTATTTACCCTTTTGTATTGCGTGGAATGTGTGTAGACTGATCAGGTGCACGTGTTTGGTCCCCTCAATCACTCCTTGTAATGCTAACCGACCAAATTGCATGCGCATTTGAATATGATTTAGCTGATGTTGTAAACATGCGCCTTGTCAAGTGAATCTCCCACCCTTAATCTCATTTGAAAAACCATCAAATTCCTCGACTGTTGAGAGAGAGGCAATCCTCTTCTGGGTCTCAACACTCATCTGGTGGGTTCCACCAAGAAAATGCATCAGCCCACGAGTCAAGGCCAGCTTATCAAGTCTGCCACATGCATGGTCATTGACCGTCCATTTCTTTTCTGGAGCACGTGTGGCAGATCGATGAGTGATCAGCCTAGCTATTTTGGGTCAGGGCGTATTTACAGTGGGGCCCCTTCTGATGAGTGGGCTGGATCATGCATATGCATGCCATTCTTGCAAGTGCACCACAAATAACCTCTTCATCTCTCCTATAGCGAATCACCCTATCATTCCTTAATGAAACATAAAAAAATATGTGGCTTGCAATCAAGGGATCACTGTGGCCAATTTGAATCATTTGATTTTGATATAGCTCCTAATTTAAATGGCATTATACTCTTACGTGTGAGAACTTATTTTAAGTAGGAAACAAGAAGAATACTTTAAATGAAATAGTACAAGCGTTTTACATAATATAATTAATTTTCACCATTTGAGACAGTTTCCCATCTCTTTTAAAACTCCTGTGAGATTCCATTATTTCTATCCTCATTTGCATGAAACAGTCGAGGTGAGAGAGAGAGAAATTTTTTTACGGTTGAAAATCACCAAACTGTAAAAGGGTATGGTAGGGATTTGAAATGGAAGATGGGTCATAGAGAGGAACCTAGTTATCAACTTTTGAAAAAAGCATGTACGGCTGGCTTTTTGGGAAGGCGGGGTCCTCCCTTTCATTTAGCATACGGACAATCAAGATGAGGGTGACGGATTAGCTTTATGGCTATGGTAGGAAATGGATGTATTACTTAGCTTTTGACGTGGTCGGTTCGACCTCATGGGCTGGCTGTGTTCACAAGTCAATGTGGTGGGTGTGGCCCACCTTCTGCCATATGCTGTTAAGAGACTAAAGCTGGCAAATATACTCGGTTTCTATTGTACGGCAATTATGAGAAAGCCAGTATGGGGTGACATGAGAAATGGGCGGGGGGTAAAAATATCTTTCAAGATTTCAAGTGTTTTTATAGTTAATGGATGGCATGAGTATACTTTTAGATGCCAGTGGATGGTTGAATGATATGATTGATGTACAAGAAACACAAATTAAATTGTTTAAGATATAAAAGGCAGCTCTGGGTAATCAAAATAAAATTTTCGTTGATAAAAGTAAAGTAAATAGTTAAGACATATTTAGAAGAGGAACAGTCACAAAATAGAAAAGTAAGAAGAGAAGTATCTAGAAAAAAACTTTTTTACTGTTGTAATCGTTACAATAATAAAGGTGGTAGATAGAAGAATAAGTTACAACAAAAATATATAAATAGCAGAGGAATTCAATAGAGAAAAATGAATCGAACCTAATCCAACACAACAAACGAAAATACTTATCTTATCGATTTATCTTTTATCTCAGCTTATCCTAAGAGTAGTATCAATCAAGTAGTCGTAATTCTTAGTTATAATATTGATTGCTTGCGTGCAGGTGTAGAGGTTCGTAAGTAATATCCCATGAATATATGGTCAATCTTACAAGGAGATGAATTGCGAGAAGGAGAAAATCAAATGTAAAACAAATTAAGTAATAAAAACTAAACTGATGATTTGATTTAGAGATTTTTGAATGGATGTAATTAACTGAATTAAAAAAACACTCAACCTTCAAAGTTCCATAAATAGGTTAATGTTCCAAAATCATGATGACGTGGATAACATAACTAGGATCCGAGCATTATGGTCGGCCTAATCGGAAAATAAAATAATTTAAACATTTTAAATAAATGATATAAAAGATTAGAAAATCATGTATTTGCACAATTGATATATATATATATATATATATATATATATATATATATATATATATATATATATATATATATATATATATATATATATATATTCTCAAGTGCCAGTGATTTTAAGAATTCAGTATCCATGAGATAATGAAACTAAAGAAATGTTGCAGGTTGAGAACTCTCATATCTAGAAAATCTAATTGATCTAAGGTAAGCCTATCCATCAATATGGATCTCATATGATGGAAACATATGGATCTCATATGAGGATAAAAAACCTAAACTTAGATAATTGATAACATGCATACACCATTCATCTCATCATTAAAAACAATCAATCATCATAATTTATAAAAATCATTAAACAAATGTGCTTCCCTTCTATCTTGGGCTAGAGGGAACTTAGAAAAACATAATTAAATTACAAAATAGAAAAACAACAAGAAAGAAATAAATGTAAATAGAAAAGATCTAAAAGAAAAAAATAATTTATAAAACTTTAATAAAATTGAAAACTCTCTAAAAACCCCAAGTCTTGCTCTTGAATGCTTTGAATGATTCTTAGGAATGTCTTGGGAAGCTCTATTTATAAGTGGAGAACTCCAAGTTTCGCACCTAGTTGGAAAACTTTAGAAACCGCCTCAAATTTACGTTGTTTGCTATAGACTTCACTCTGCATAGTTTTTCAAAATAGACTTCACTCTACGCAATTTCACAAAATGAGCCAGAGTTTCAGAATATGCTTTTTCAAGATGATTTCAGGATTCATTTTCTTCACTTCAAATATTTGATTTTCTTTATTCCTTACTTGGTTTTCTTGAATCTTTGGCATGTGAATTCTTCAATCTTGATTTTCTAAGATCCATCATTTGCCTTGGTGATTCTTGAGCATCAAATTTATGCTTTTAACACCATTTTCAATCCAAGTTTTTAAATTCACATTGCAACACAAACATGAGTAAAATAAAACATTAAGCTGTTTCATGTTCATAAAATTAAGATATAAATGGGTGAAATTATACAATATTTGAATCTGAACAAATATTTAGTTGTAATACAAATCTAAACTCATACATTGAATTATTCTTTTTATTTGATATCAAACAGTTTTTTTTAAGAGCATTCTTACAGTCGCTCGTAATGATCGACTAATTGTAAGTTTTTTCTTTTGTTTGATTTGCATTAGTATTTTGAAATTTTTTCATGTGGAAGGCACAAAGTAACCTATCTTTAGAGGAAGAACCTTGCTCTCCAATTATCACTTGATCATTGTAAACTTCTGTAAATGGTTGAGTAAGTGACCGATCTTCTCAGAATCTGATCAAATACGTTCATATTAAATATATTTGCTTCTTTTGACTCTTGGGGTTGAAGTTGATCAATTTGGATCAAGCCGCTGTATCAATTCTAGCATATCCGCATAATTAAAAACAAAACCTAGCAACCAACAATTTCATCCATTGATTGTGTCATCAGTACCACTGAGTCATGAATCATGATGTACACCACCTGCTGAGACATGGTTTACCAGCCAAATAGTTTTGTTGCTAGGGTCGAAACTAGGGTGGCAGTGGGTCAGGTTTGGGCTAGGCCATATCCGTCGAACTAGTTTTCTAAACAGGCCAAGAATTATAGCCCAAACCAAGCCCATGGCCCATTACCTTTTGGCCGAACCCGACCTACAAAAAGTTCATAAAGTCCACATGATCCAACTCGATCAATCTTATTGTAATTGGGTTCGGCTTGAAATCAAACTCGGGTTTAAAAATGGAACATGTGGCTAAGATGCGGGCAGCTCAGTCCGATGCATTCGTAAATAAATCATCCACACATTCTACTTTATTCTGTTTCAGATTTTGGGTTTGGTAAGGTCAGGAGATCTTGCCCAACCCCTTTTAATCTTTATGGTTAGTCAGATTGAGAAGGGTTCAATCCTAACCTGACCCATTTATTTGAATGGCTCATATTTCTATTTCTGGACTGAGCCTGACTTGCTACCCATTTAGCTTTGCTTGAAAGCACCTTCAAAGTGAGCTAGCCAGCTGAGCCGGGTGCCAACCCTAGTTGCGATTGGGATGGGCTGGCGCATCCTCACCTTGAGTCCTGGGCGTAGAAGCCTAAGGGTGGGACCCAGGCTCAACTTTTGGTGGACTTAGAATTGACCCTGCCTATCGGCCTGATTGGTCAGCCCAACCGATC
Organism: Magnolia officinalis; assembly: GCA_021015155.1. NCBI lineage: Eukaryota > Viridiplantae > Streptophyta > Magnoliopsida > Magnoliales > Magnoliaceae > Magnolia > Magnolia officinalis. The sequence goes on from JAJHSJ010000001.1 coordinate 116,971,511, forward strand.
TGGCTCAAGTTCGGTTCCTTAGCTCATGGGCTGGGCCTGAACACTCTTTGGCCCTGCTCAGCCCAGGCCAGTCATGACCCTGTTTGAAGCGCGATCAGCTGCTGGGCTCCACCACACCATTTATGATGATCAAACCAATTTCTTGCAATGGATTCAGCACTGAGTACCATAAAAAAACCATGAAACTATGTCATGAACCACTTCAATTTCAAACCCATCTTAGGCTAATGCCTTTTTTTTTTTTTTTTTTTTTTGGGTTAGCTTGTTAGTACACACCCATCTTAGGCTAATGCCTGAGTTCGAACCATTGGTCCGAACCTATACATGCAAATTAGGCACGTTAGGTGCACTTTTTTTTTGTTTTTTTTTTAATTTTTTTTTTTGTTTTTCTAAAACACACGCACTTACACCCCACGAACCACGGAGGGTACTCGAACCAATGAGCTGTGTGTTTAAATTCATGTGAGTCTGCCACTAAGCCATGTGTAGGGACCCACGTTTGGTGCACTTACTAGTGCACCAGTGACTAACGCTTTTCTTGTTCTATTCGAAGATACAGTTGAAAGCAACTCAACCATTATATAAGATCTCTGGATTTGTAAGTGGTCCCTTGATAAATCATAATGATTTCTGACCTTATCTCACCATCCATTATTCACTAGAAGAAAATATCGTTGTGATGGTATATCCGGAAATCTCAAAAAATGGAGGGCAGAGATGACTCGATGATGACCAATGTAATGTGTGCGTTTGTATGCTCCATAAAATCTAATTACAATTACTAGTTGGATAAAGTAAATAACTGCTTTCCTCCGTAAGAAATCAGAATTCACAATGTGTGCTTAGGCTACATATTTTATCTATGTTACCTTGAGGAGGTTTGCTTGAATGCATATGGAAATACTGCGATACGTTGGGACTTAGCCGTTAGATTTGAGTTATTTTCAATGATCCAAACCTTTTGTTTGATAGTACTTCCATTGGATGGCGGGATGCCCTAAAAAAAAAAATAAAAAAAAAATAAATCTTGGATTGAATATTTCAGCCTTTGATTAACAAAAGTTATGGTGACCGTTTATGTTCAATAAAAAGTGAGATTTGTTGTTTGAACGGTTTGGATCATTGGAAGATGACCCAGATGCAAAAGTTAAAGGCATGATGTATCATATTTCACTACAATGGTATGAAGTCGAGCAAAAGTGCATGGGAAGAAATATCATGAAGTTTTGTAGTATCTTCTTGATTGATTAAGAAAATGAATAGCACGATTCAATTCATCTGTGCATCCAAACGCATCCCATAATCATAATTAAGATTGGGAATTTTGTTAGAGGGGGGGGGGAAACATCCAAAGATGGAGTAATAAAAGCAAAACTCGCTTGGATGGCAAAAGGTCCTCATTCGGCCGTCCCAAATCCTAGCGTTCTTCTTCTCCAGTTAAGTAATATTAGTGGTGGGCCAGTTGTAGTGAGCTACTTCTCGTTGTGAAAGCTTTTGATGGCATAAAATGAGCAACTTGTCATCCAACAAAATGGACACCATTTTAGCCCAATGACCTTGTGCAATCTTAACCGTCCGATTGATGAGCATCAAATGACCACTGAAAAGAAGATGGTCTACATTCCAAAATTAACAGATGAAATCGAGCGGTCAAGATCATTCAACCAATGCCATATCAGACTGTGGTCCATCCAATAGTCCTAAATGCATGCCAGGTGTTAGCAGTGGATAAGTTGCAGTGGGTGAAATGCACCTGGCAGGGGAGGGTACCATGGGGACAGTATTAATTATAAAGATTGTCATACTCATCTTTTCCCGTAGATTTTTGTTCCATGCATATCACAGCCCTGACAAATGGGCCATCTCTCAATAAAAGGTGGGGTTGGTGAGAGATGAGCACATGGTAGGGATATCAATTGTGCCATGTAGTCAGTATACTTTTTTAGGGACAACCCCATTTTAGAATTCCCATTTTGATCTTATCCCTTAATGCACTGATATTGATAACCATACTCGTTCCCAGCATCCCAACTCTCCACCGGCTTACACTTTAAATGACTGGTCGTCCACACATCTCTCAAGGGCCGTGATGGCTTAAAATGGACAGGTCCCAGGGTCAACCTGTGACTAGCCTTGTAAGTAGCTGGTTCGCTCTCAAGCTCGAATCTATTTAAAACATCTAGAATTGATCGTTATTTGATAATTGTCATTTAGAAAAGTATTAATTACTATTAATAAGTTGTCTAGCTTAAATTTAATATATGATATTTTAAAAAGTACGTTGAATAAAAATATATGTGAAACCTTTTAATATGGACCGGATTGCGTCCTACCCCTGCTGTCTCCAGCAGGGAACGGGCAGGAGCTTTGAGTCGTCATCCCCTAATGTATAGGTGTCTTATCCACACCGTCCATCCAATATTTTCGTATCGTTTTAGGGGATAGGCCTAAAAATGAGGTAGTCCAAGCCTCAAGTGGACCACACTACAGGAAGCAGCGGTGATAATGATTCTCACTGTTGAAACTTTTCTAGGGCCCACTGTGATGTTTATTTGACATCCAACCCATTCATAAACTTACATAGACCTGGATGAAGAGAAAACACAGAATCAGCTCCATCCAAAACTTCTGTACCCCCAAGAAGTTTTCAACGGTAAGAGTTTAATCCACATTTTGTAGTCCACTTGAGCCTTGGATATGCCTAATTTCTAGGATATAACCTAAAATGATGCGAAAAATGGATGGACGGTGTGGATAAGATCCATACATCACCCAGCTGAAGGGCGGGCGGGGGTAGACGCATTCCGCGTCCTTGTTTTTTTTTTTTTTTTTTTTTTCATATATGATATACCCTTGGAATGATAAATTAATAAATGCGCTTTTTTTATTTAGGCCTAGGCCCAGTCCTTGTTCACATATATCGGCCCAAATCCAGTGGAAGCAGGCCAAGCCCAAGAGCCTGACAGGCTAGCCTGGCTCATTTACAACACTATACAGAGAGAGATGATATTATCTGGTGGACACTTACAAATTTCAATTCTCTGGAAGGGCTTACATGATCCGTGTAGTATATCTGGCTTTTGGGTTTTACCCAGTGGGGTCCATTGTTTCAGGGATGTAGATGATTGGTCCATTGGACTTGGTTGTGCGAAAATTACAAATATAACACTAGTGATAGACCTGATGGTTGTATAGCTAGTCCTACAAAGCATGTAACCTCGACCACAACTAATTTTGATATGACAATCAGGTGGGCCACACAAGAATCAAGCTACGGACAGTTTAGAAGATTTTACGAGTGCATGCGTGAACCTTCTGACCAGTGGCCCTGCCTATTTTTGACACTTGGCCTCATCTTTATACGGACGCGGATTTCCAGCGAGAAGTTCATGCGGCGATGGGAACCTAAGTGGGGCCTACGGTAATGTTTGTGAGAAGTTCACCCTGTCCATCCGTTTTTTTAGATCATTTTAGGATATAAGACCACAAACGAACCGGATTCAATACTCAAGTGGGCCTCAAACGTGAGGATTGAACTTCCAAAGTTGAAATATTTGTGAAGTCACAGAAGTTTCGAATCAGGCTAATATTTGTGTTTTCATTTCATCCCAGTATAAATGACGTTATGAACAGTAAGGATGGCATGTAAACATTACTGCAGGGAGGTTTCAACGGTAGGTAATTTCTCAACCCACCTTTTTCTTTTAGTACGGCCCACTTGAGTCTTGGATCCCATGTCCTGAAATGATCTCAAAAAACGGACCGGGGTGGATTTCTAACAAACATTACGGTGCGCCCCACCTAGGTAGCACAGGAACTACTGCGAAAGGCCTTGGTAGGAAATCCGCGTCCATGGGTGAGTAGGTTTCAGAATTTGAGGTGCCTACTCCAAATTCATCGACTGCAAGGTGTATGTCCCCTAGATCAGGTGGTGGGCCCAGTTATTGTTTGGGGCTCAGACGTTTACACCAATGTTAACAATGGGCCAAGTGTTCTAGCCGTCGATTTTCATACATATGTCATCCACCATATGATCAGACCTGGATCATCAGGTCCACCAAATGAACAACCTGGATCTCGACCGTTCGTTAGTCAGACCCTCATTACTGAGGTGGGACCACATCTGTATCTCTGAACTCCGTCTGAGTAAAGGAACAATTGCTGCTCCCTCCGCACTCGCGCTTGTGTCAAGAAGCAATTCCGCCCAAAGTGACAATTTTTGTTCTCGGCAATTTCTCGATTTCAAAAATCTCTTTGGAAATAAAATAATTAAAAAATATTTATACTTAATTAATAAACATTTTAAATTATAAACGGATACATATGCTGGATAATTTTATTTTTTAAAAAATAGATCCTGCATCAATATCGAGATAAAACTAAACTATTGGTATTTTGAAAATCTCACGATATTAAGGCAATAATTCCTGTATTCTATTTATGACGAAAATATGGCTATATGTCAGCAATATTTGCAGCAGTGGTACCTCCTTTCGATTATAGATGATAAGATGGCTTGCATTTTTTGCATACAGTGCATGGGTTTTCAGTTCTGACAACTGAGCCTATGGTTCCATGATCCAGACCATTAGTCTTTTGTATCCTAAAGGTGACTGTGCATGCCTCAAAATTATCTGCTAGAGAACAATCTTTTTGGTCCGCAGAAGGACAGTTAAGAGAATTCAGATCATCTGCTTATCACAAGTAGGAAAATTCTAGTTTTTTACATTGTGATTGGTCAATATATTAACTAACATTGCCAACATATGAATTAAATACAGTATGGAATGATGTAGCCTAATTAAATTGCAACAAGCAAGATTTTCCTGATTGTGGAAAGTAGAGGAAATGAATTCCAGTTAAGAAGAGAGAAAAGAACATCCGTATTCAACTGAAAAAGGTCCTAATAGTGGTGCAATAGTCCGTATTACCAAGAGCCATGGGACCCACTTATTAAATTAGAACTGCAATTGAGCCATAATGGCCCAGCCCATCTCTAGGCTGGTTGATTCTGATGAGCCTAGAGGCTCGGTGATTAGGCCAATGCATGGATTCAAGCATCTCTATGAGGCCGACATGTCAGTTCAACCTGCGGAGCCTTTGACTTTTGTTGGGCTGGTTACCGGGGTGGCGGGCCAATCTAAGCTTTGGGCTTAGATTATGAATGCCTTGTTATTGGTCTTGTTTTACTTTTCCTACATTTATACTTTTTTTTTTTTTCCCCTGATGTATTCATTTGATTCAAACTTGCATTCATATTAGGACGTGTTTGGATGCCACCAATTTGCATTTTCAATTAATTCCATAGCTGTGCCTTTGTTGGGAATTTTGCAGCCTTCCCTCTTTTTAAAAATGTAGCAAGGCATGGATTGAGGACAATTTGACACACATGCTCTCATGTGGTATTTGTTTGAAAATCCAAATCATTTGGCAAAATGATTATCATAAAAAACACACCCAACTTAGTGGACTACAATCTTTGTGTGAGTTCAGTTTTCTAATTACAACTATAAATGGCGAAAAAAGATAACAATAATTTATTTGGTTTAATGTGTGGTGGCATCACTTATATTGACTGCAATGAGTTTGCCACCCATCTTAATTACGTGATGACATTACTTGTATTTGACTGGAATGATGAGTTAGCTGCTAATGTTTTCTTTACTTAAACATTATTGTTAAAATAAAAGTTTTATAACAAAAAATGTAATGGGTACAATTTTTCTTATCCTTTATTGAAGTATTTGACTCTCAATTTAAGAGTTGTTATTCAAGTTTAAGCAAATACATCAAAATGATAATACCGGCACATTTTATTTGTATTACATAGAAAATTAGAAAACCAAACATGTCCTTAGGTTCATCCAAATGTTTGTGTGCATTCAAAAGGCACCGACACTATTATCAGTGCTTGTTGGGAGAAAATACAATGTCAAGACAACATTTTTTAATTTGTATCCTGGAAAGAATTGTAGAACAACCTTGATAGTTTTTATAAGCTAGGTTTGAGGTATCCTAGGAAAGTGGCATGGAACAATGCGAGGGTATTGGTCAGTATGAGCTTGAAACTGGCCAATGTCGGGGAGATTCATTGCGATCTCCGTGATTGACGATGCGTGTACCAATTTCAAACCTTGTTTAGAGGTAATGAATATTTAGTAGTAGGATACAAGAAGAATTACATAGGATCCTGCACGGAAGCTTTCACAGTATACACGAGGGGAGGTCATTGCCCTGATGCATTCCCACTGTTGGATAGACCATTCCTCGCAAGAGTACCGACTTTCAATTTGAGGCCTACGGCTGGATGATTAAGAACAAAAAGAAATACAACAAAAGAGGTTCGCCGGAGGAATCTATACCATTGGTGTACCTCCTCGTAACTGTCCATCTTCCAATCCTAACAAAAAAAAATAAAATAAAATCCATCCATTGCATGAAGCAATTAAGATCAATATATCATGGGCCCACTTCTCAAAATGGGAAACGTACAAAGCCATCCAACGAGGATCCTATAATTCCTCAGTTTTGTGTGGGAGAGCATGCGCGGAAGACACATCTGAGCCATTTAATTAATTGACCACTGCTTGGAAGTTCATTACTCGTCCCTTACCCACTTTTAGATGGCCAAGGGAAACAAGACCAAAACTGTCCACGAAATAAAAATAAAAAAAGTTATGTTGATCAAATGGTCCGGAAAGGTTACTTGTTCTTTTTTTTTTTTTTTTCTTAAAATATTTTTTGGGTTAAAAAAAAACCGTTGGCTCATCCATGAGTTGCAGTAGAGGTAGCAATGGGCCTGGCAGCCGCCGGTAGTGCCAGTGATTGGCCCAAGGGAAGGACTTGGGTTCGAAATCAAGGACGGGTGTCTGGACTAGGCCAGGCCTGGGCCAATGATGAATGATCCAGTGCAATCATAAAGTGGGCCACATTACTTTAAAATGAAGAAGAGAAGAAGAATGAACTGCTTAAAAGACAGTTGCAAGTAACTTGGTTGAGTTATTGTTAGGATTTCCAAACATAATAGAAATCTATATTTTTTTTTGAAACATTTGTATTTTAATTTCACAGCCTCATGGACCCTTGTTTAGATATTAACAAGTTTTTAGAAAAAGAAAAAAAAAATAAAAATCTTTTCCTGATTTATTCCAAATGCATGAGAGGATGAGAGCTACACATCAACTCTGGGAGTAGGGCTAAGGGAGTCGCAAAGAGATCTTCATGCAATGGATGTTGGAGTTGTGCTCTTGAAATGAAACCCAATATGAGTCTTGTCCATTGATGACATTGATGTTATCTAGCAGTATTGATGACCTTAACCATGATGGTAGAGGGATTAGATTAATTTGGATACATGGGTTAAAGCAGAATCACAAACTTCTAATGTAGTAGGACAAAAGGAAGGCTGTAGTGTAGTAGAGTCCTTGATTTCATTGATTTCTATTTTGATCATGTTGATGGGTGTGTTCAATTTCTCCTTTGATTGACCAAATGGTAGAATCTTCACGATGACCATTTATCTGAAATTTGAGCACAATTGTATATAGTGCTTGAGAGATCCAATCAATTTAAATTACTGTATTACTTGTAGTCAATGTATCCATGATTACTTAGAGCACAAAGGGAACTGTTTAAAATGCTCTGATCTTCTCATAGAAGAAAATGGCTTGTCATATATATATGGTTCAAGTTGTACCGTAAATAAAAATTGAAGGACGTACAATGGACCATTTGAGGGAAAGAAATATATAGGCAGACCATACTTGAGGAGAGAAGCGAGATGGCAGAGCAGATCTTCAAGGCAAGGCCTAGGTGGCGGACCCTACATAGGGTAGCTAATAAACTAACACCCTAACAGGGAAATCGGATAGCGTACTGAGTTACTCATTATGCTCTTATGGTACTGAGTAAACTCAGTTGGGCCCACCGTGAATGTACGTAGTTTATCCATGCCATCCATCCGTATTTTTAGCTCATTTAAGGGGTTGAGCCAAAATTTAATTATATAAAAAGCTCAAGTGGATCTTACCATAGGAAACAGTGAGAATAATGATTTCTACCGTTGAAACTTTTACGGACCCACAATGATGTTTACTTGTCATCCAACCTGTTCATAAGATCATATAGATATGGATGAATGGAAAAAACAATATAAGCTTGATCCATAACTTCTATGGCCCCCAAGAATATTTCAACAGTAGATGTTCAACTCATACTGTTTCCTGTGGTGTGGTCCATTTAAGCTTTGTATGTGCTTCATTTTTGAGCTAAATCACTAAAAATATCTAATAAAATGGATGGAAGGAGGAGATAAAATACATAAATCATGGTGAACCTCACAGAGTTTACTCAGTACACAATCCGCTTCCCCTAACAGGCCGCATCTGTACGGCGAGCACAAGTTGGAAGGGGAAAGGAAGAGCTCTCCACTACTTTCCTCATTTGGACAACTTTTCTTTTTCAGATAAATTTCTTTCTTTCTCTCTCAGATATCTTAGTTACAATCTTCTACCAATTTTCAAACTTGACAAAAAGAAAATAAAAAAAAAATCACCTTCCCATATCAAGCAAGTCTAGTATGGAAAGGATTTTGAAAATTTTCAAATCTGAAAATTTCTGAAACCCAAGCCTCATGTATTTCTAAATTGGTCATGACCATCTATTGTCATGCATATGATCAAATGATAGTGATGATGTCCATAATAGGATTGGTTTTGGTTGCTCAGTCATGGACATTTGCATGTGCGCACGCGTGATGCCCACCCATGGCTCACTATAAGGTTTCCACATGTCCAACCATATTGGGTCAGTTTGAGTAAGGTCTAGGGTCGGATCTGGTTAAGGCGCCCAAGCACCTCATGTTGGAATTTGGGTCAGGTCATGTTGCAGGTTGGGTTGGGCTTAGGTTGACCATTAACCTAACCCAACCCAACCCAAGTTGCACCCCTACCGTAAACAGTTTCCAAAAGACCTAGCTTGAAATCTTGTCAAGTTGAGTTGACTCAGCTGAGGTTCGAGTTGAGTCACCGAATTTTGGAACTATGCTAATGATAGACAAGAATATTGAATGGCTTTCATGAATTCCAGCTTTTACCTTGGAACATTTGAATTTACATTTACTTTTAATTCATGTCAATATTTCATTACGACAGCATGAATTCCCAGCCTGCTTTTCCCTTGCAACATTTGAATTCACATTTATTGGGAATTCATATTAATTTCATTGGGATAGCTTGTTTGGATATCTAAACAGAATTTACGTTGTTAGAGGCATTGTCTGATGTGGATATTGACGCAGTGTCATATTATCTAACAGCATGATGTCTTCAACTCCATGGACTTATGGGTGCAAATGTGTCTGTTCGGCCCAACAGGTCATTGAACCTGACCAGACACTTAGTGAGTTTGGGTTCAAAGGGCCAGGTCTATGTCCAAAAGTCCAACCTGAATTACCATATCGATAGAGTTTAGGTCCTCTAAAAATCTACTATCCATTCAATGGTTTGAAATATTATTTGTATGAAATATCAATTATAATTTCTAAACCTATATATGTGAAGTGTGGTAAATGAGTTGGGTCTAAGTCAACAAATATGAGTTAGGTGTGAGTTAATAAATGGGCGGCTATTTTCGACTTGGACCCAGACTCAAACCTAACTCAAATTTTAATGGTTGAATATGGGTCCAAAATCAGATTTCTGATTGATTTTTAAATGGGTCAGGTCTTGGGTCACCTCCCACCCAACCCAACCGGACCCATTTGCGCCCCCACATGGATTCCACGAGGACCGTATGTTTTGTCGCGTCCTCTCTCTGGAGAATGAGGACCGTGGAGCATCGCCCGCAAATGGAGGGGGATTGTGTACTGAGTAAACTTTGTGGAGCCCACTGTGATGTGTTTGTCTTATATATGTTGTCCATCAGTTTTTCCAGCTTATTTTAGGATATCATCCCAAAATTGGAGCATATCTAATAAAACCACATCACAGGAAACAGTGGGAATTGAACGCCTACTGTTGAAATGTTCTTGAAGTCCACAGGACTTTTAATCAAACTTATATTTGTGTTTTCCGTTCATCCATGTATGTGTGAGATTAGGAAAGGGTTGGATGACAAATAAACATCACTGTGGGCCCTAGGAAGGTTTCAACAGTAAACGTTGTGATCTCCACTGTTTCCTGTGGTGTGGTCCAATTGAGATTTGGATATACTTCAATTTTGGGTTCATACTCTAAAATGAACTGATAAAACAGATGGACGGCGTGGATAAGACACATATATCACAGGGGCCTTCCACAGAGTTTACTCAGTACGCAATCCACGTCCCCACCAAACCACATGAATCCAAAACGTTGTATTGCATGCAAACACGCCTAATGCTTACGACGAGGAATTGTAGGAAATGAATATGGGCATTTCGATTGTTGATCAGTGGGCTCATGGTTGAGGAATCCGGACCGTATGTTTGTCGAAACCTATGCTCGATGGATTATACCATCCCAAATCGGAAGATCCTATTCAGATCTTTCCAGTTGGATGTGGACTGCTGTTGTGTTGATTTATGTAAGCGTGGATGTTGACAGCCCACCGCAAAATTGAAAGGCTCAGATTTTTTTATTTATTTTTTTCGGAAGAGAATTTCGAGTAGGTTGCCAAATGCTCACATCCAACTAGTTGGATGATAAAATACTTCCAACCCATCATGCGTGTGCAAAATCCATCCACCCGAATTTGCTGGCCTGCCATGAATATCACCTTGTGCAAAAATCAGCCCCCATCAACTCATTAGGTGAATTACACATGTATTATGTTATTTATCTGCGGCTATACATTATTTTCTTATGCATGGCTGATCTGGGGGAGTGGATGGAGCTAGTTTTTGTATAAGGTGATCGTAATGGGGAACCAACCTATCAGATGGAGTAGACGTGGAATGCACGTGATAGGTTGGAAGTTATCCATAAGTGGACAGTATCCTATCATCTACAGTGTGGAAATGGGAAGCAATGGCCACTGAATTTTTAAGGTTATTATTTAAAATAACCCCTTAATTATATATCATAAAGGTGATGATCACCTACATTTAAAGTCACTATTATTTTAGTCATGTTAAAACTATTTGGGTTTTTTCAAGATGAGAATGTCCTTTCGTCAGTTGTCTTCCCATACTGCGGTAGCTTTTCCTGAAAGTCAGGAAGTCTTTATGAAAATGTGGACATGGGCCACACTAAATCAACAATTGGAGTCACCCCTATTTGATTTGATCCATATACTTTTATTGGACAGCAGTAAACCCACGGTATGGTCAATTAAAAAAATAAAAATAAAAATGGAGTTGTTTGTGTCTCGCAACTGCATTAACGCTGTGCATTAATTTTGAATTATTTTCTCCGTTATAGTTAATCCGCGATGAGTTTTTTCCTCAAATTTCAATACATGATATGAAATTAAAACCACTTTCAAGTGGATGAGTTGAATTTGCTTCAAGACAATCCAATGGGCCCCACATAAGGTCTCATGTGGGTTTAAAATTAAGGTGAGGCAATTGCGTGGGAAGGCCTTTTGGCTTTTTCTTCTTTATTGTACAATTATTATTATTATTATTATTATTATTATTATTATTATTATTACTTTTACACGACAGAACCACACGAAGAGCCAAATCCTCTTCAACGGTTAGTAGTTATACGGAGAGACCATACACTATCCAACGATGCAGAAAAACTCTGGCCAATCTTTGGCCAGCTTCGGCTAAGCTTCGGGAGTGAAAAAGAGGTTTTTTTTTTTAAAAAAGAAAAAAATTTTAATTATTATTTTTTAAAGTTCTCCAGCTACAATCTTTAACATAGAAACCATGCCAGCCAAATATGAGTTCTTTTATGTGTGGTATTTATTTTTGTTGGTAGATATCAATGGTGAAAGTTTGTGAAAGGAAGGAGGGTGTAGTGGTTTCCTTCATAGTTATTTTTTAATTTGCTTAGGTATAAATGGTGAGAGTTTGTGTAAGGTAGGAGGGTATGAAAGAATATATTAATAGATGAATTTTTATAATTGAAGAATGTTGTAATCGATAAATTTTATAATGAATGAATGTTATGAATATTGGAATGGATGAATATTGTAATGGAAAGTGGTATCCAAATAAGGTGACTCCAAAGACATTTGAAAGTTTATCAAATTATCTTCCAACAAGTATAATATCACCCAAATCGAACATGTAATGAGGAAATTATGACCATTTTCATAAGACCTACAATCCACAATGCGCGTCAGCAACTCAATGTGAGTATCGACAATCCATAATGAATATTAATGAATCATAGTTATGTTGGGGGCCGTTGCACAAAACCTTAAAATATAGCATCCTAAAAACACCAGAATTATAGGATAATAAAACAATGAAATAAATCAATGCACAAATCACATAACACAAGAGATTTTTACACGAAAAACCCTCAAAGAGGTAAAAACCGTGGGACCTAGTCCAGAGCAACAATCCACTATGAAGTAGAACGTTATAACCGATCACAAGCACACACCGCTTGGATCAAATCTTCTTCACTTATGTAGGAGTGGATAAACAATAAGAGAATAAAAGAAAAATGGAGAGATCTCATCGATCACGAGGACGTAGAAGCGCTGAGATGTCGAGTGTACAGTAGATCACTTCTACGAGCAGAATCTCCCTTTCACAAGCTTCCTCTCTCTCTTTCTCTCTCTATCTCTCTCTCTCTCACATACACACACACACTGATAAGGGTCGAATATTGCATATTAGACCTCAGTTATTACCTACTTTTACATACATGAGAATGCCTAACGTCGTATTTTAATCGTGTTTGTGATGTAGGATGTAATTAGGAGCTTGGACTGAAAAATGATACTAAGAGCATGGAATGAACGCTCCAAAGTCACCAAAGCAAGGGACAGACCCCAGGGGTCAGAGATCGAAGAAAGTACACGCCAGAGATCTGAGAAAATCGAGCCGTTCACGTTAAATGGGGCCCAAAAAGCGTCCAGAATGCAAGATCACAGTGTTTCTACCATCTTCTCGGCTCGAAACTTCATACATGGCCTGAGAACCATAAATTAACCGTACATACCGAAAATTAACCATTGGATCTTTGTAGAAGCGGCTCCAATGACAGATCAGCCCTCATATCCCTGATTCGCGGCCCGCCTGAAATCTGGATATACTTCAGTTTTAGTCTCAACGCCTTAAATGAGGTGATAAAATGAATGGACGGGGCAGATTTCGGATACAAATATCTATGGGACCCACAAGTATAGTGAATGTGCATCGTGCGCAAGTGCACCAGACATGCACCTAACATCCAAAAGTCTGTCAGCGTGCGTTGACCGACTCTTTTTCACAAAAAAATTCAAAAACAGTAAGTGTCGTTCTCTGTTCACAGCAGAGACTTCCGGTTTCATGCAGTGGGGCTAGGGGTGCACACGGGTCGGTTTGGTCTGGTTCTGGGGTGAAACCGGAACCGAACTGTTCCCAACGGTTCTAGGACATTTGGAACCGGAACTAGACCGTTGGCACCCTAGAACCGAACCGGAACCGAACTGTTAAAACCGGTTCGGTTCCACGGTTCTGGGCTTTTTATAATCTAGCCCAATTGCAAGCCCATGTCCATCCATGTTGTGGTCCATTTGATGAATGGTTTAGATATTGTATAAGGTGTACAAAAATACATTTATGAAAATAAGTAAATTGTGCATTATAAACCATAAATCATGAGTCAAATATGAAAACAACAAAGGGTTCTTGATTCGGTTCCAAGTTTGGTTCCAGGTTCGGTTCCATGGTTCGGTTCTACGGATCGGATCCACGGTTTTGTTCTACGGATTGGTTCACGATTCGGTTCGGTTCTACATACCCCCAAACCGAGAACCGAACCGATGTAACTGGTTCTTTGATTTTTGGAACCAGAATCGGAACTGGTGCACTCTAGAACCGGACCAAACCGGACCGTTTGGTTGGTTCCAGTCCGGTTCCACGGTTCTACCGGTTAAATGTGCACCCCTAAGTGGGGCCCACCCCTCATCCAAATCGTCAATTCAGATCGTCCATTCGTTCCAGAAGGTCGAACCGACCGTACAAAAGGAGTCTTTCCAACCCCATGCTCACATATAAAGGAAAATACCATTCCAAAGTAGGTTGAACGACAGAGGAAAATATCATGTGGGCCTCATCAACAGAAGGTAAAATTTACATATTTCCGACTGAAATTCCGAGAGGAATTCGGTGAACGAATTGGATTTCTCATTAGAATCTGATAATGGGCCCCACCAGCGCTATAGCGAAAGAGATCCGCGTCCGGACGCAACCAGACTTTTGTGGGCTGTGGTATGATCAAGGCGATGATCGGATGGAAGATCTGATCCGTCCACTGTGTACGCCACTCAAAAACGTCTGATCTTTTGGATAAAATGCAAGGAAGAACGGAGTTGTGAGGCTCTGATTTTTACTGCGTAACGGTTATACACGCACCGACTCCAACTGTTGCTGCGTAAGTGTGGAGTTGGTTCTCGACCGAGAGTCTCTACCGACAATCCCCTGCTACAAAAGCAAGAGAAGAGAGAGAGAGAGAGAGAGAGAGAGAGAGAGAGAGAGAGAGATTAGGGGGCAAAAAAAGGAGCTGACCGGTTGAGAAGCAAGAGAATCAAAGAGAGAAGAAAGAGAAGAAAGAGGAGAGAGAGAGAGGAAGAAAGAGGAGAGAGAGAGAGAGAGGAAGAAAGAAGAGAGATCATTATGTTTTTCTTTTCTCAATCTTATTTTTCCTTCTTTCTATTTGAATTTATGGATTGCTAATCTTTTAGCTAGGGCTGAGATGAAGCCCCTAATTTGAATAACTCTTATATGTGTTGATTTTATCTGAATTTGATTGGTTCGTTTCTTTCTCTAGTGTGCTTAACTGAAATCTTCGAACTTCTCCATTCTATGAGCTTAACCAAAGTCAAGAAGTGGACGTTGTTTGAAATCTTATTCTAGGTGCTCGTGTCTGACCATGAACAGGTTTCCTATAGAGAAAGAAATAGGAATCTACATCTCTCCATGCCTGATCATGGATGGAAAGATGTGATCCATATGCTTTAAGGGATTATACATTCTGTATGCCCAACCAAGGACATAGAGTGTGCTTTATTTATTTATATCAATCTGAATTAGGGTGAATCAACAGGTAAAACAAGAGTCAGGATAATTAGGGGTGGATTCGAAAGTCTTAGTCTTCTCCTTGATTGAATTTTCCTCATTGCTCTTGATTATTTTTCATAGATTTGTGTTAGTAGTTCGCTCAACTATTTGTTGGATTAGTTAAGAAGAATCGTAAATTTGAATTGTGACAACCAGTCCTCGTGGGAACGATCTCGTAATACGTACCATATCTACATCTGATTCGTATACTTGCGAGTTTAAAATCATTTAAATCAGATTGGTTTAAATAAAACATTACACACACCTTTGATAGCCCTAAACCCTTTAGCAAACCCTTGCAAAGCTTTAGGAAACTCCCTTGTATTACCTAGAACAGCCCTAGGTACCACTATTTATAGTTTAGGCAACTAGCTTTCGCACCTCTTTGAAAACTGCCTCAAATTTACGCAGTCCGCACAAAATTCGGACTCAAATATGTGTAATCTCGACCGGTCGAGCAGAGTCCTCGACTGGTCGAGCGGCCCACTCGACCGGTCGAGCACCACGGAGTTCCAAATCAATTTGCTCGCTGGACTTTGAGTCAAGCACCACTCGACCAGTCGAGTGAGCGCGTTCTCTCCTCTTTTTGAGGAGGAAAAAACCATCTAGTTAATATTGGTGATTCTCACTGGATCTCGGTGATCCTCATTATGGATTGCCGATCCTACGAAAATGATCATAACCCCCTCATTTCATGTTTGATTTGGACAATCTTATACTTGTTAGAAAGATAATTTGGTGGCTTTCGAATGGTTGTGGTGTCATCTATTTTGGATACTATTTTATTTCTAGAAAGTGGGCCCAAAGTTCATCAAGGACCGTGGATTGTCGGTACACACTATGGATCACCGATCCGACGAAAAAAAATCATAACTCCCTCATTACATGTCAGATTTATGTGATCTTATACTTGTTGGAAAGGTAATTTGATTAAATTTCAAATGAATTTATAATTTCCTCATTTAGATACCATTTTGATTGTCCAAAAGTAAGTCCAAAGTTACCATGGGTCGTTGATGCTCACTATGGATCATTGGTCCCACAAAAACAGCCATAAATCCCTTGTTAAATTTTCGATTTGGATGATATTGTATTTGTTGGAAAGATAATTTGATGAAATCTCAAATAACTTTGAAATCAGTTCATTTGGACACCGTTTGATTCTCCAAAAGTGGGTCCAAAGTTCTTCTATTTGGATATCTCATTTGGAGATTAATGTCATGATGAACTTTGGGCCCATTTTTGGATAACCAAATGATATCCAAATGAGCTAATTACAAAGCCATTTGAAATTTCATTAAATTACATTTTCAATGAGTATAAGATCACTAAAATCACAAATGTTGTAGGAAGTTATGATCGTTTTTGTAGGATCTGCGACCCATAGGAGTTATGACAGATATAACCATTTATCCATTTCAACATTCATACACTATGATATTTATCACATTTGTGCATTACAACATTCTTTCATTACAAAATTTATCAATTATAACATTCTTTCATTACAAAAGTCATCCATTTCTCAAACTATTTCATTGATACTGATAAAAAAATAAATACAATTATATAGGGAACCATCACATGCTCCTCGTTTTTAAAAACTCCCACCATTGATACCCATCAATAAAAATAAAAACAACACATAAAAGCTATCATTATCCTAACATAAACTTACCAATGGCCGTTATAACTTCTATGTCAAAGAGTGTGGTAAAAAATCTTTAAAAAACACTTGGAAGTTCACTGGAATGGAGAGAATAACTCCATATGTACGTTGGAAGCTTGCCAGAGGGGGCTCACAGAAGTGGCAAGGGTCCTAATGGTGAAATGGTCTCATTCCGTGAAAAAGAAAAAGAAAAAAAAAAAAAACGAAGAAAAGAAGAAGGAAAAGGCCAAATTGCCTTTTCTGCGCAAGGACCCACCTATTGAACTCGTCCCATGTCTTATGTGGGCCATACAAGATTGTCTTGGAGTAGATCCAAGCTGTCGATATGAAATGGGTTTTAATTTTATGTCATCTACCGAATAGGAAAAACTCATCACGGGTGTACCACATTGAAGGAAACAATTCAGAATTAACGCACAATGTTAATGCAGTTGTGGGCCACACACAACTTCAATTTTTTTAAACGACTCTATTGTAGATTCCTGATAGTTCGATGAAAGTGAACGGATCAAATAGGCCGAGGGGTAATCTCAATAATTGATTTAATGAGGCCCACTCCCATTCTCAAAAGGCCCTCTTAATTCTCGTGAAAAGCTACCGCCATACAAGAGTAAAACTGGCAGATGGATATTTTCATTCTAGAAAAAGTCAGAAGACTAAAACTTGATATACTAATGTCATCACCCTTATGACGTTATAATTGAGGGCTATTTTAATTAATAACATGATTTTTGAGAGTAGTTTAGGTGAGACCCGAACTCATCCAGACGGTGCATGCGACCCTTAGCATGGGGCCCACCTTGATGTATGTATTCTATATCCACGGTGTCCAACCTTTTTTCTACATTATTCTATTGTCTGATCTAAAAATGAAGCGAATCCAATTATCAGAAGGACCATATCATAGGAAACAATGGTGATTGACCATTAATGGCTTACCAAAAGTGTTGGATCAAGCTGATATTTGTTTTTTTTTTTTTCCCTTTGTCAGGCTTATGTGACCTTATCAACAGATTGGATGGCAAATAAACACTACTAAAACATTAAGGTGCGCCCTAAGAAGTATTTAATGACATGGCATTCAATCACCATTGTTTCCTAGAGCATGGTCCACTTGAGATTTCGATCTTCTTCATTTTCTCCCTAAAATGATCTGGAAAAATGGATGGACGGCATGGATACCGAGTAGATACATTAAGGTTGTTATGCAGCACGCCAACGACGTAGTGAGCTTAGATCCAATCTCAAGCCTCACCCACAAACGATAAACAAGAAGAAATATAAACTAGAACGGAATAAAAGCATTCAAACAAACCATAAGACAAGATATACGTGGAAAAACCCCAAACTAGGGTAAAAAAAACCACGGATGCAAAATTCCACTATGAAGAGAAACGAAGATTACAAGGCAATATACTAACCTCTTCCTTGAAAGTACTGAGAAAATCTCTTGCCCACACCTTAGAAATATTTCCCAATATTCACCTTAATCCTAGAATAACCCTAGGGATCCCAATTTATAGTTTTAGCAACTTCCCTTTCGCATCCCAGTTGCGAAAGGACTTGTAACACGAAATCCGCGAAACTCCTTTCGCATCCCAGTTGCGAAATGACTTGCGACAAGAAATTTGCGAGACTCCTTTCGCATCCCAGTTGCGAAAGGACTTGCAACACGAAATCCACGCAACGTCAACTGGTCGTGGGCGGCCCTAGATGTGGCTCCACTTCTCAACAATCTCTCACTTGGAGACACATCGCCATAAACCTTTGTCTTCTTCATCCGGAGTGTACCACCTCCCTGTATTCAAGCCTGAAGACCAATCAAAGCTGAACAGAGCTTCAGCTTCTCCCTTGTGACCGCCTTGGTCAGCATATCCGAAGGATTCTCACTTGTATGAATCTTCTCCAGAGCAATCGATCCATCTTTCAGTAACGAACGTATGAAGTGATATCTGATGGCAATATGCTTGGTCCTTGAATGAAAGACTGAATTCTTAGCTAAGTGTATTGCACTCTGACTGTCATTGTACAACTTACAATCTGCTTGCTTTTTACCCAACTCTTCCATAAAACCTTGCATCCACACCATCTCCTTGCATGCTTCTGTAACCGCAACATATTCTGCTTCTGTTGTACTGACAGATACTATCTTTTGTAACTGAGAGACCCAACTGACTGTAGTACTACCCAGAGTAAAAACATAACCTGTAGTGCTTCTTCTGCTGTCGATATCTCCTGCCAAATCTGAATTCACGTAGCCTTGTAACTTGATTTCCGATCCACCATAACACAACCCTACGTCCTTAGTACCTACCAAGTACCTAAGGATCCACTTCACAGCTTCCCAATGTTCCTTCCCGGGATTGTTCATGAACCTGCTAACAACTCCCACTGCTTGAGCAATGTCTGGCCTCGTGCTCACCATAACATACATGAGACTCCCAATAGCGGACGCGTATGGGACTTTAGGCATGTAGTCCTGTTCCTCCTGAGTCTTTGCACCTTGCTCCTTAGATAGCTTGAAGTGGTTGGTTAATGGAGTGCTAACCGGCTTAGCACCTTCCATATTGAATTGATCAAGTACCTTGGCTATGTACTCTACCTGTGATAAAACTAATTTCTTATTTTTCCTGTCACGCTTGATCCTCATGCCTAGGATTTGTTTTGCAGCTCCTAAATCCTTCATGATAAATTCTCTAGACAATTGTCTTTTGAGATCTGAGATGTCCTTCATGCTTGAACCGGCCACAAGCATATCATCAATGTACAGAAAAAAGATGATGTAAGACGTATTAAACTTCTTCAAGTAACAACAGTGGTCTGCATGACATCTCCTAAAATCATTTTTCGACATGAAACTGTCGAACTTCTTATACCACTACCTCGGGGCCTGTTTCAAGCCATATAGACTCTTCTTCAGTCTGCACACCTTGTTCTCATTACCTGGTGCCACGTATCCTATCGGCTGATGCATATATATATATCTCTTCTTCAAGGTCCCCATGAAGAAAAGCTGTCTTAACATCTAGCTGTTCTAGATGTAAGTCCTCTGAAGCCACTATACTCAAGACCATGCGAATCGTAGACATTTTCACTACTGGTGAAAATATTTCAGTGAAATCGATACCTGCCTTTTGTTGAAACCCTTTCACAACTAATCTGGCCTTGTACCGTTTCGAACCATTGTGCTCCTCCTTCAGTCTGTAAACCTACTTGTTATGAAGATCTTTATTACCCTTGGGTAGAGTGACTAGCTTCCATGTACGATTAGACTCAAGAGAGTCCATCTCATCATCCATGGCCTGTTTCCACTTAACCCATATATCTGACTGTAACGCCTCTTCAAAACACTCTGGCTCACTATTATCCGTCAGTAGTAGATAATGTAAGGTCTACTCGTCACAACCGGTGTGTGCGGCTCTGCCTCATCCTATGGCGCTGTAACACCTATGTCCGGTAACTCTTCCAACTCTACGAATTCCTTTTTACTCTTCCAACTCTACGAATTCCTTTTTCTTGGCCTTATTTTCCTTCACACTATCCTTATACATCACTTTTTCATTGAAAACTACGTCCTTGCTTTTGATGATTTTCCTGTTTTTTGCATTCCAGAACCTGTAGTCAAAATCATGCTGCCCATAACCTATAAACGTGTACCTCCTGGACTTCGCATCTAACTTGTTTCTGTGCTCTGCATCAATATGAATATATGAAGTGCAACCGAACACTTTGAGATGTGTAAGGTTCACTTCCTTCTCAGTCCACGCTTCTTCTGGCAGCCCACCATCCAATGGTGCTGAGGGATTCTATTGATGAGATATGCGGCAGTATTCACAGCATCTGCCCAAAAGGTCTTGGGCAACCCTGCATGTAACCTCATGCTCCTGGTGCGCTCAAGGATGATCCTGTTAATGCGCTCAGCCACACCATTCTGCTGTGGTGTCCCTGGAATCGTTTTCTTATGTGTAATTCCATTTGCTGCACAATACTCCTCAAACCTCTTATCACAATACTCTCCTCCATTGTCAGATCTGAGACACTTTACTGTTTTACCTGTCTCATTTTCTACCATAACTTTTCACTTCTTAAATACATCAAATACATCAGATTTATATTTTAAGAAGTAGACCCACAGTTTTCTACTAGCATCATCAATAAAGGTAACAAAATAACGTGAGCCACCAAGAGATAATACATGTGCCGGTCCCCACACATCAGTGTGTACAAGCTCCAACAGATGTGTCTTTGGAGCTCGTCCCGTCTTCTTGAAGCTTACCCTCTTCTGCTTGCCATACACGCAGTTCTCGCAGAATTTCAAGTCAATAGACTTCAGCCCTAGTAGCTTCCCTTTTGACAATAACACTTTCATCCCTTTCTCACTCATGTGTCCCAGCCTCTGATGCCATAACTGCCCATTCACTCCAGTTGATGTGACTGCGAGTGAACTATATGATCCTGAAGTCACGTATAAAGTACCTTCTTTTTTGCCTCGAGATATTACTAAGACACCTTTTGTGATCTTTCAGGAGTCATTGGTGAATGTCGTCACATAACCGGTATCGGCCAACTGTCCCACTGAGATCAGATTACGTTTCAAACTCGATACATGTCTGACATCCTTCAATTTCAAGACCATTCCATCTTTCTGATTTAAATGAACATCCCCCTTTCCAACAATATTGCACGGCTCATCATCACACAGGTAGACTCTCCCAAAGTCACCTGACACATAATCACGCAGAACTTCCTTATACGAAGTAACATAAAACGAAGCACCCGAGTCTATAACTCAAGACTCATTCCTCGCATCAAGAGGCAAGATCAACGCCTCTGTGTCGCTCTCCTCAGACAGATTCACTGAATCCTTCCCGCCTTGAGAGCTTCCTTCTTGTTTCTTGAGCGCCCTACAATCACGTTTCATGTGCCCCTTCTTGCCGCAATGCCAACACCCGTCTTTGTCTTTCGGTCCATTAGACTTCTTCCTCGACTTAGAATGCCCGTGTTTATTGCCTCCTTTGTTCAGCGATCTTCCTCTTCCTTCAACGTTTAGAGCATTCCCTGAATCCCCTGAAACTCCTAATACCTTCCTTCTAGATTCTTCGCTGAGAAATAGACCTGCCACATTATCAAATTTCAGCTTTGTCGATCCTGAAGAATTGCTCACAACAATCACCAAACCATCGCAACTGTCTGGCAAACTGGATAAGATCAATAATGCCCTAACCTCATCCTCAAAAGCAATGTCAACGAATTCCAACTGGCTCGTGACTGTATTGAACTCGTTTAGATGTTCAGCCATGCTCCCACCATCTGACATCTTCATGTTGAATAGCTGTTTCAAAAGATGAACTTTGTTGGATGCTGAGGGCTTTTCATACATGGTGGCTAGGGCTTCCATTAATTCTTTTGTCGTTTTTACCTTGGATATATTGAAGGCGACGCTCTTAGACAAAGAGAGTCGGATCGTTCCTAAAGCCTTCTTATCCAATAAAAACCATTCATCATCCGTCATCTTTTCTGGTTTCTTTTCTTTTCCTCCTAGAGGAATATAGAGGTCCTTCTGATACAGATAATCCTCCATCTGCATCTTCCATAAGACAAAGTTTAAACCATCAAACTTCTCAATTTTAGTTTTTCCATCTTCCGCCATCGCTCCCAATAGAACTAAACCAATAGCTTTGATACCAGTTGTTGCGCAGCATGCCAACGACGCAGTGAGCCTAGATCCAATCTCAAGCCTCACCCACAAACGATAAACAGGAAGAAATATAAACTAGAAAGGAATAAAAGCATTCAAACAAACCACAAGACAAAATATACGTGGAAAAACCCCAAACTAGAGTAAAAAACCACGGATGCAAAATTCTACTATGAAGAGAAACGAAGATTACAAGGCAATATACTAACCTCTCCCTTCGAAGTACAAAGAAAATCCCTTGCCCACACCTTAGAAATATTTCCCAATATTCACCTTAACCTACAATAACCCTAGGGACCCCAATTTATAGTTTTGGTAACTTCCCTTTCGCATCCCAGTTGCGAAAGGACTTGCGACACGAAATCCGCAAAACTCTTTTCGCATCCCAGTTGCGAAAGGACTTGCGACACGAAATCTGCGAAACTCCTTTCGCATCTCAATTGCGAAAGGACTTGCGACACGAAATCCGTGAGACTCCTTTCGCATCCCAATTTTGAAAGAACTTGCGACATGAAATCCGCACAACCTCGACTGGTCGTGGGCGGCCCCAGATGTGGCTCCACTTCTCAACAAAGGTGGGGCTCACCGTAAGGGCCGCACCGTCTCGGGTGAATCCGGGTCTAAGCTTATCCGCTCCCGTGATATTCATGGCAGTGGGTGTGCCTCACTGGGCAATGTGACCTGCATACGTGAAAAGGACAGTAATTCTGGTTGGATAGTGGTCCACTCTCAAAGGTTGAGAAGCAGTTCGCCGCCCCCACATGGTCATGTGTTGGGTCTTTTCGAACCGTGCATGTTGGTGCTTGAGATGGGTTTGTTGAACAACATCCAAAGTCCACATCGGTTGCCATTTATGGGCAATCATAGACTAACACTTTCATGGGGTGCAACTTCATTGGAAATCTGGTACACATACAACGTTTGTAATAGATGGATGTGAACGCCAAGGCGTACTGATGCAAGTGGCACATACTCCTCCCTAAACCATGTTCATGCATCTGGTCATTTTGAATTACAAGGCCCAAGTCCGCTGCCTCGAATTGAGAAAGACTGACCACAGAGCCAAACAGTGGCCCACGCATGCTTTCCTTATTCCTAACTACCACTTGGGTTGTAGTTATCCAGAGGTTTTCTAATTCCACCAAAAACAACAGCAGCCCCACTACACATCATCACATGTGCTAATGCTGCGTATGTGGAGTTGAGGCTGTCCATGTTGGAGTAATAAAGTCTCTTGATATATATATTGATACACCTCAATCTGATAGCTTAAGCTTTTAGAGTAAATGGTTGTTTGAGACAGTACGAGAGCGATGCAAAGTTTTTTTTTCTTTTAAATTAGATAAATTCGTATATAAAAGAGGCAGATAATAAGTTCTTTTAAAATCTAGTATTTATTCCTTTGTTAGAAGTGTTTCAGATATGTTCATGACCAAGTAAATAGCTCTACTTATGAATGGATCAGATAGAATTGGAAAATTGAACCTGCTCACCTACTGCCACCCTTAGCTCCCTAATCAGGACTCCTTTGGATGCACCCTCAAAAGTGTGGTTAAACACTTAATGTTGTTTTATACTAAACTCCACTTCCTATTGTGCATTTGAATGTTCTTTAATAAATTTCCTCATTAAAATAGAATCTGAAAAGCTTACTCGTGAAAATTCAATATGATAATTTTTTAACTAATTGGCCAATTTTGTTGGTATAAAAGTTACAAAAAAAGGCTCTCTTTTGCCAAAAACCCCTTTTAAAAGTTGTGTCCAAACGGGCCCTTGGACCAGAGTACCATTGTGGTTTGTAGAGATGAGAATATACGTCGTCATGATCTGTGGATATGAATACAGACAATGGGAGAAAATTAGTATTCCAATAGACGACTAGAGCCAATTTGATTGACCGAATTTCTATTCCGACTGAGAAGCGTGCTATTAGTAGTGATTGACCCATCTCATCAGGCATTTCCCAGTGTCTGGTGGAAAAATCATCCCTAGCATGGAATTATTCAGTTGGGCAATCCCATCCATCCAATCAGAGAGGACTTTTTTGCCTATTTCTCAATTTTTAAAACCATCCAGGTGAAGATTACGAATCTGGTGGCCAGCACCGTCGAATCAGTGCGACTTTTTTGGATTTTTAGTCCACAATGACGTCTAGTTGTCCACAAGATGAATGGTTATCATTCTTATTCAGTGAGATTGACGTTGGCCATGGTGGGGCTCACTTGCACCCTGATTTGGTGGGACTGTGGAGAAAGGATGCATTTTGATTATGAAGATCGTAACCAGGACAACGGACGCTCTAGTTTCTTGGTCACTGATCTAATGGTTAAGATCATTAAAGTGTCTTTTGAGAGGTGGGCATCATGTAATGGGCTGTCTATATCAATAATCAAAAGATCCAGTGTATTTGAAGATGGATGGACAATCAAAGCTGGGGGCTCCACTGATGGGATGGTTAGGATTATTTGTTGTTGATTGATGTCTTAAATCTGTAAATAAACATATCTGTCAATGACAGTTTGATGCCATCGAAGTCGGCTCACTGCCATTAGTAAAATTCAAAATTTATCGAGTTGGTTGTTGGACACTTTAGGTGGCCTGTTTAATGTCATTGAATGTCTATTCGATGCCATCTGTAAAATCTGAAAAAATCATGTTTAGTTGTCGGAACATTTTGGCCATTAGTTCGATACCATTGAAGCCATCGATGGTCTACTGATGCTATTGAACCCACGTGTAGAGTTGGATTAGGGAGTATCTGAAGGCTTTCTAAGTCGTTCTTATGGTTTTCAAGAGCTTGTAAGGGATGATTCGAGGTTTGTTTGAATTGGGTATTCTTATTATCTCTTGTAATTTTTGTTTTGTACCGTGGTTTTTCGAGTTTTTTCATGGTAAATTAGACTCTCTTTATGATTGGGCTTGTCACTGCTATTGGAACACTTTGCTTGATTCATCTAAATGTGTGCCTCCACCATTACTAAACATTATTGGATAAAATTTCTTTAAAAAATGATAGATAATGGAAGGTAGCCCCTGTTTTGGCTCTATCCCTACTTTCTTAAGAGTTCGTCCCTTCTACTCATTTTTACATGCTCCACATCAGATCAGTCTCGGCAGTTACAATATTGTCCTACTCTATTCAGTAATTATTCTGGACTACGACCATCAAATTTTAGAGGGGCCCACACAAGCATGTCTCTTCCGCCGTCCGATCATATGTTCTGTGCCTTTCATATTTAAATGGGGTGATTCATGATGTAAACTAACTTCTCTGGCTACCTTCACATGTACCCGCATGCTTGCGAACACATTTCATAGGTGCACTCGTACGGGGACATCCAACCTGAGGATATGGTGGGCCCTGCTTTGTAGATTACCTCGCCCAAACAGGCCAGTCAACATATTCGGTGGAGCAAGTATATATATGAGAACAATAGATAGTTTGAGGAGAGGTTGACAGCAGTCTACATTCAATGCATTACTGTGGCCCACCTGAGTATATAAACTGTGGGGCCCACTTGAGAGTTTGGATGCCCCACGGGCTGCACGACGACGAGGTCACGTGTTGAATCATGTTATTAAATATTTAATATCAATATAATATTTCATGAACGATCCTAACACCATGTGCTCTTAAAATGGCACTTCCACCCTTGATCCGGCAATCTCCCACCACCGAATCTGGAAAAAACACATGATATTTTAAGTTCCAAAACACCCAACATCTAAACCCACCTTAAGATGAAGTGAATTGATGTTCACACCGTTCTCACCAACGCTAAAGGTGGGCCACACCATTTGATATGGAAATCAGGCCGATCTGCAACATTAAAATCAGTGGAATCCAATGGTATGATTTGGAATTTTGATGTGGCCCATCCAGTAAATGAATTGACTCAAATTTCACATCAAATGATCATCATGGTGTGGCCCACGTTTAGTGTGGACTGGATATTATACACATGTGACATGTTGGCGGGAAAAGAATGGTTGCATCAGAAGTGTATCTCATCAAATTTGTTTTTATTTTTTAAAATTGAAACGGTATATTAGAATGCACGTGGGATATTTAGTTGGCAATTTAAATTTCGTGCATTGGGGACCCACGTTTCAGTGATCCACATGGTTGAAATTTTGTGGCCTCACCATGAAACCGGGTTCCACTGGAATTTAAGAAGAAAAATAAAGCCTATGTGGCATCACCCATCAATTTGTGGCCCATCAACTCAACGGTTTGGATCATCAATCCATGGCCCACCTGCCAACGCATCATTAAAAAATACAGTTGGGATGCTGTACGGTGATGAGAGATAAATTTGGACCGTACTCGTCGGTGAAAAATAAACAAATAACAATCTTAGGATAGAGTAATTATAAACGATCTAGTGGGCTAAGGTTCCCATGCGCATCAACACGTTGCCATTCGCATCCCCTATCTAAACCGTCCATCAGGTAAATTCCAATATAGACAGTCTGCTTTTACGCTATCATATAAATTATTGGAACCTAAGTATTGTATATTGGCAATCAGAAAACGGATGGACTAGATCATTCCCTGAAAATGAGTACAATCATGGATGCTCAAGGACTGTACTATTGCTGTGATTTTGACATAGTATAAGAAGAGTAGACTAGACAAAACTGGCGGTTCAGATAGGTTGTGAGAATACCCGAAGCCCCAAGGAAACTGTGCGCATGGGAATGTTTCATACACCTAGCTTACCATATCATTTCTCCTCTGGATGAGAGGTGAGGTGACCGGACAGTCCCTCGTCTTACGCAAAGGTAGTAACGATTCGACAATTTTGGATACAGTCGAATATCATATAATCTTCTCCAATCACGCGAGAGAGACATGTGGGGGAATGATCGTAAACGATAAGGCCTTGTTTGGGAGCGTGGAATTGGAATCCCTTGGATTCGAAACTCCCAGGATTTAAACCTGGATTTGCAATCCTCCCTGCGTGTTTGGCACCGGGATTGTAAATCAACTTTAATCAAAAGGTATATTTACAAAGATTTGAATTTAATTATTAAATTAATTTTAATATTTTTAATTAAT
The DNA here is from genome assembly GCA_021015155.1 of Magnolia officinalis. Classification (NCBI taxonomy): domain Eukaryota; kingdom Viridiplantae; phylum Streptophyta; class Magnoliopsida; order Magnoliales; family Magnoliaceae; genus Magnolia; species Magnolia officinalis. The sequence continues at coordinate 116,999,145 of JAJHSJ010000001.1, forward strand.
GAGATATATAATTTTTCACACAATGGTTCTAATAAGCTTGCTGAAATACATGTTTTGCTTGAAAATGATGAAATTCCAAGTCTCCAATGGGCTGCAAGCACAAGATCATGTCTAATCGGTGACTAACCAATGATTTTTAATCATTGATTAACATGGGCAATGTTTAGACGGTGCTGGACAATGTTTGTGCAGTGCTATTTGCATGGACAATGTTTAGACGGTGCTAATCATCATTGGTGGGCCACACCTACAACTATTTAAATGATTTTAGGTGTAATCCAAGCTCTCGCCATGGATTGCGAACCCCTCAAGGAGGGGATTTGAAATTAACTCCAGTTACTTTATGCTACCAAACAACCAGCGGATTAAAAACCCCAACAAATACCCTCAGATTCCCTCCAATCTACAGTGCCAAACGACCCGTCAAATCGAGTCCGGATGAAACTCATGTAGACCACAACACCTGTGACAATTTAAAACGACGCCTAAAATCTCTTAGTTCAAGTGGTGGGCCATGGGCCCGCTTGAGTCATCGAGTGGCTTAGGGGTGTCCCTTCAACCTGGTGAGGATCATATGTTTAATTAGTTGGATGGAATATACACAGCATGTTGGGCCCCACAGACGGTCTGGAACTTTCTACAGTGGTCATACCTCCCCCACGGTTTTTGTGGTGTGGCCCACATGATTTTTTGGGTATGTTTGTTTTTAAGCTCTGGATCCGTCAGGGAGGGTATCATCTGATGGACGGTTTGGATGGACATAAACATGACTGTGGCCTGTGGGTCCCCACACAGCTTGAAGAGAATGTAGGGTATGAGGTTATAATGAGGGGAATCAGTATGAAAAAAAAATACTAATGTTTTCAATGAAAGGTAATTCAAGCACTTAAACACACACAGAAGCAGCTTGAAGAAGTTATATTTTGGCAACTGTCTGCCGCCTGTGTATCGATCGTCATGGTGGACCAATGGTTCTCACCCGTTCATTCATGGTGGGTGGGAATCTTTGTGCGTAGTCAAAGTGAGATAGCCGTCCAATCTAAGGTTGCTTAGAGGCAATCCCACTTTCAATGTGCACAGATATTCCAATCCACTACGAATGGATGGGTGGAAGCGCCTGGCACGCAAATCTCCCGTGGAGAAATCCTCTTACCACACATATGATAAGTTCAGAACGATGCTGTCCTCGCCAAACACATGGCATGCATGTTTGGTGATGGAGACTGTTGATCAGATGGACCCCACGTTAATGGGCTAAGCCAAAATTCGACACGATTGGACTACTCGCCATACCGTTGTTGCAAGTTCTAGCCCATTGAAGGTGGACCGTTGTATGCCAAGAGGCTCATTTTCCACCTAATTACTGATTACAAGATTCCGCTTGCCTGCAGATGGAGGAAGCTTATGAAAGAAAAAGTTCCGTGGACCGGTGTGACATGCACTCTATACATTATTTCCGCCAGCCTATTTTAGGACGTGAACTCAATAATCAAGGTCACCCCGAACTCGAGTAGACCACACGAGAGTGAAACGTAGAGATGGAATGCCTGCCACTGGAGCCTTCTTGGGGTCACGCTAATGTTTATATCCATCCAACCCGTTCATAAGGCGAGAGTCATGAGACCAGCTGGAAGAATAGAAAATCCACCTCATTAGATGGTCACGGTGGGCCTTAGGAAGGTTTCAATTGTGGCCGTCCAATCCCCACCAGTCACTGTGGTGTGGACCATTTGAGTTTTGGATCACCCTAATTTATGGGCCCACCATGCGAAGATGGGCCGGCGCAAATGATGGACGGAGTGGATGTCACATACGCCACATTACGATGGGCCAAACAGGGCTTTTAATCGCCCAAGCTCCGAAATTTGCATTCTGAATGGCTACCCCAACCAAAATCCCCTGCCTTGGATGAACCTGGCCATCCACTAACTGAGCCAGCAAATCAACATTCCAGATCACATCATAGAAATGCCACGTGTAGAGAAATGTATGGGAGTGTTTGAGAGCGAAAGATACGAAGGTCATGCATGATTATGACTAGTTTTCAACTTGCTAATTTTATGGGGTTTGGTTTTTTAAGGATAATACCATAGATAGGGGGAGGGGGGGAAGCGTATTTGCTGACGTGTGTCCCACCAGCTCCATGCTGTACACGTTGGAAAGGCTTCTGCATGACGTCATCGCGGGAATTTAGTCACACGGACCGCGGATTCCTTGCTTCGCTAGGTAGGAAATGCACGCGCATGTGGGACCCACGCATTCTACCGTTCACATCGGGAGAACGTGTCGATAGCCAGGCCTGCCAAACGTGGGTCCCATCGAGCACTGATCTGATGGCCTGGCGCCCGCCAATCCCTCCCCTTCTGTTCCTTCTTTGAAACCAAGGTTTTTTGTCGGTTGCTCTTGCTCGGCTCCACTCCACTCCACTCGGCTTCCACTCCACCGGCTTCATTAGCCATATCGTATGCACAAGGAAAAAGCTTGCTCTACTCACCTATCGCGGTTACTTACTTGAGGAAACGATTTAACGTGCATGAAATCAATCCATCCATCTGGCAGGGCTACTCTTATTTTTGTCCTTGATCTCAAAATTCACGTTGATTCAATATTCAGGTGTACCACGCTATAATATTTATCTAAAACCTTTAAATTCATGTGCTTGCCGGCCTTAATTTTTAATACTAATATTTTTGGATAATTCTTTCATCCTTGCGAGTCACATCAGATTCATGGATTAGATGGCATATAAACACCGGACCTGATTAGGTGCAGCCCAGCCTCACCCAAGACGTGTGGCTAGAACTGGGCATCGAGTCGAGTCGGATTGAGTTTGGGCTGACTCGACTTGATCCGGTTTTGAAATAGGCCTGACCCGAACTTGATCCGACTTGATACTGAGTCTAGCATGTCTAACTCGATCCGAGTCCACTCTGGCCTGGATTGATCTGGAACGAGTCCAATCTGGTCAGAAGTTTCGAGTCGGGTCAAGTTGGTATCGAGTCAGATTGAGAGATGAGAGAGGGAGAGACTTAGAGAATGGAGAGAAGAGAGGAGGGTGAAGGTGGTGGGTGGTTGTCGGGCTTGGAAGGGAGAGAGATTTGGAATTGGGTCAGGGTAGGGTTAGAGAGTCAGATTTTGGATCGAGTCAGTTTCGGGTCGAGTCGAGTTGAGTTACTAGGTAACTCAAAATAGACTCGGATATAGTTTAGATTGGGTGAAGCTTACTCCGTTCAGGCTAACTCACCCATTTGGTTCGGGTCGAATCGGATCGAAATGAGTCGGACAATTAGAGTTAGTCGGATTGAGTCATCCAATGCCCACTTCTACATGTGGCCCTTACTATGGGGCCCACCTTGATGTATGTATTCTATAACTATGCTGTTTATCTATTTTATCATATTATTTTAGGGCACGAGCTTAAAAATGAAAATCCAACTATTAGGTAGACCATATTATAAGAAACATTCGTGATTGACCCATCATTAAAAACTTTCTAAGGCCCGCTGTAATGTTTTTTTAATATATTTTCTATCTAACCTAGTGATAAGGTCAAAGGACTTGGATGAAGTGAAAAAACAAATATCAACTCGATTCAAAACTAATGTCCCTCATTATGGATCAATCATGCACCACTATCGGGGTTCACTTGAGAATTAAATCTGCTTTACTTTTGGACTCATGTCCTGCAATGATCTAGCTAAACGAATGAACACTGAATAGAATACACACAACACGTTGGGCCCCACAATAAGGGCCACATCTAATCAGCTCCCATAAACTCCACGATCCTACCCAACTTGTAGCAGGTGTTGCATTTCCATTAATTATTTCCAATGGTGTGGCTGACCTGAGTATGTGATCGTCATGATTGGGTGGCATGATGAAATGCGACAACGTACCTATGGATGGTGACGATCTCTTGAAAGTTCCACCCACATGCTAGCAGAGTTCATGTGACAATGATTGTGGAACATGAACTGTCTGAGAAGCAAGCACAAGGAGCATACTTGTGAGTTATACTATTCCCACACACACACATCAAGCCCCACTCTACAAGCAAAGCATGCTAAATTCGCACTATGGTGTAAATGGGCCACTGGATCCAATGGCCCATTGGACGACCTGAAATTAAATGGGCATGGGTCCAAAATTTAGAGAGGGGAAGCACACCTGGGTTTAAGAGTTTGACCCGAGTTTTAAATGGACCGGGTCTACGACATTCTAAATCAACCTGCCTCAACCAGAACTCGATTTTTAAATGAGTTCGATTGAGACTACTTGACACAAATCTTAAGTAAGCCCAAAAAGGCAGTTACTTCCTACATTAGGTAAAAGCAGTTACTTCCTACCTTAGGTAAAAGCAGGAATTACAAAATGATCTTTAAAGGGGTGTTTGGATTGTAAGTTACTTCATATAGGTTACTTATGCCTCAAGTTACTTAAAATGATTTTTACTTATTAAGCTGAATAATTAAGTAATTTTAAGTAAAAAAGTATAATTAATTATAAACCAAACTTACTTATCTACTGCTCTAAGTAGGAAAAGTAACTTATTTGGTGGTATCCAAACGGGTCCTAAATTACCACGTTTAATTAGAAATTTTTGAAGTGAAAATAAATAATAATCAGCTAATTGGTGAATGCATGTGGAAGCTGGTGGGATTGGATGACCGGTGAAAGTCTGTGAAATGAGAATCAACAGCACACATTCTAAAACATGATGGTCAGGCTTGAATCTGAGTCGACTCGGCTGTCATTGAGAAACTCACTGGCTCCATTGATTCAACATGATTCAACTCAGAACTGAGTCACACTCATTCTTTAATGAGAACGAGACAGGGGGACCTGCAATAAAAACTTGTGACGTCGATGTGGAGCCAACAACATCTAATGACACGGTATCAATTGTGTAGCCTGATTAAATTAACCATTTTCATTCATTCAGACAATAAGGAACAAATCATGCAGGTCGGATGATCCTAAACATCCAGTCATAGCATAGAAAATGGATGGCTAGGATTGAGCAGAAAATAAAATAATTCTAATAAGCATTTTAAAGCATCTATTCAATAAGTCCCACCTTTTGTATTATTTATGATTTCAAAATATATCTGGGATTTTGGTTTAATGATTCTAACCATGCGATCAATGACTTTTAAACAATGGTCCATTTTTTTGGGTACAGGGAAAGCCTGACTTTTGACTATGGTCATTAATTTAGAAGGTGGGGTCATCTCATGCAGTACTCGGATGTCTTATACACTTGCGTGGTTGGCATGTGTAACAGTTCCTTTTGCCTGGTAATTCATGATATGAGCATGTGTCACCTCACTGAGCCCACATGCTGAGATGGTCAGATGACGTGAGATTAAAGGTTAAGATCATCATTCACGCGTGATTTTGGGATGATAGCTTATTTAGAAAGTATAGAAAAACATAAACGGTCCAATCATCAGACCATCTCAGAACGTGGGCCTTAGTGGCAAGAGATCAAAAACGAACTCTGCACGTACACTGTCTTGGGCTAGCAAACGTACGTGTATGGCAGTCTGATGGTTACTGATTGGGGGTCACCAACGAATTGTACACGTGGCGTACAAATAAATTAAACCATCCAAATTATTAGACCCGTTTAAGATGGACAATAAACCAAAGTTTACACTAATTCGATTACCTAACTAACTGATTATTTGACATTCAGTGGATGGTTGAGATGAAAAGTAGCCATCGGTTCTCTGTATCAGCAAAAAACTGCACTCACCAAATGTTTATTATGGGATATGACAATTAACCACCTGCTTTAAAAGCTCAAATTAATAGAGATTGGCTAATCAATTCATTTATCTCATAATCCAAGCCCCTCATTCCATGGGTTAGGAAATCAGCTGAGCCTTCCTTGTGGACTCACTTCACACGGGCCCACCTCACACGAGCCACCTGTTTCATACGGGCCGCCCAACCCATGTGTGTCCCTGTATCCTATGATCTAGCCCACTCGAGCTCAGTGTGAAAATGCCTATTAGAAGGGCTGATGGTCAAATGTGCAGGATCATGGATATCCCATAATAAGTGGGTTGGAGTTCTGAAGAGGTCGTGAGAGGCTTGCTCTGTGAGAAAAAGATGGGTCCACATTATGGATAATCTAAATTGATGATTGGACCTTTCTATCTACAATTAATTTGAATTGTCCATTTTCTTTGGTCATTGGTTAAATAATTACAATTGTTTGACAGAAGTGATTCTTAAGAACCATGACTTATCAAAGGTGGGCCACACAAAATGGATGGTATAAATTGACACGGGGATGAACGTGATGAGATCTATCACTGTCTTCCATAAGGATAACTACTTCGAATATACGAAGCTTCTCGGTGTTCCTCAAAGAGACTTCTTGAATCCATGAGAAACAACCCTATAAATACGGATACCAAGCATTGAGAAAAGTTTCAGAATCAAAGTACAGCTAAAACTCTTTAAAATTCGTAACTTGTGTCCTATGTGGTTTAACCATGTTATTCTCCTAATTTTTCTAAACACTTTTCATGTTGGACACAACTCCTAAAGCCCAATCGACGAAGAGTTACAATCAAATCAAAACGTACTAAAAATAATAAAAATGGAAATAAATTCGGCATAGGCAAGCCAGCATAGTCGGGTTAGTTGGCTAAAGTAGCTCGTCCTACCCTCAAAATCATATATGGTACGTCGAGTAACTTATTTTGATTTGCGAGATATGCCTGTTCTGATGGTCTTTATGACTTGTATATATCCTATTAGGCCTTCTCTAGTCCATCTTGGACATGAAAGTTCCTGTGACCTGATCTATATCATAAATTGACGACGATAAGACCTTTTATATATTGTTCAAGACCATCCATTTTATTAGGGGCGTTCCATCAAAGTGATTATTGAAAGACAAGGGCTCAAATATAGGTCCGACATGATGAACTGTCCAGGGTAGTGATTCTACATTTTCTTAAAGAACTAATATGGATGGGGTATTTTTTTAAGCCTTTGATGGGGTGATTAGGATCATCCACCAAAGTATTTCTATTAGGAGCGAGAAATCGAAGGTGGCCCTTGTGATGGATGGTCTTTCGAGTAGCTAAACTCATTATACCCTTGGAGGCAAATCCAGGAATCTTTGCAGGAAGAATGGATCTGGTTAGACAACCCACTCCTTCTATCTCCTAAAAGCATTGATTGAGTTCGCAACCATTTGTATCTGGTCCATTAGTTCATCATTCCGATCAAAAGTCGTTTGGCTTAAGCTTCTTAGATCATATGGCGGGTCGTGTCCTGCACAAACTCTTTTGGAATCAATAATTGAATATATAGATATTAATTTCCAATTCTTCTTGGTCCCTCCTTTGTCCCTTCATCCCATAAGGAACAAAACAACTGGACCACCAGAAGGACTCACTGACCCAAACCAATGATTCAATGCTTTTATGATAATCAATATGGACCATCTAACTTCTTAGTCATTAATCAGATGGCTACGATTATTAGATCAAAGTGATTTTGAAGGAGATCGATAATAAGAGGACGGCTATTGTTAGGTTCTTTCAGCTAATTGATTTTTGAGAGGGATGGATAATTAAAAGGTAGGCCTCACATGATGGACTATCAAAAAATGATTTGGACTTTTTAATATAATCAATATGGACCATCAATTTTCTAAGCTATTAATGAAATGGTTAAAATCATCCCACTAAAATGATTTTGATTTGGGAGGTAATCAAATATAAGCCCCACATCTCAATTTTGTAGCCATCAATGAATAGTAGCATATAGACAGTATCATTAAAGCAAAGTAATTTTTGAATGGGATGGGTATTCAAATGTGGGTGTCACATATATAAGAGATGGTCCAGACTTGATAAATTAGCAAACCTTTCTAATATAATAAATATGATTGTTCATTTTGAAGGCGTTGGTCGGGTGGTTCAGATCATCTAATGAAAAGGTGGTGGGCCCACATGATTCTTAGTCAAGACCAATGATTAGACTTTTTTTAATCTAATAAAATTAAGCCATCCATTTTTAGCCTTTATATAGCTAGGCAATTCGGTTGCAAGCAAAGTTTTGTTTCGTGTGGGACAAGGGGGGGATATTGTCAGTTAATTAAAAAAATAAAATAAAATAAAAAGATAGCTTATCCTTGATATGGTATATGTCAAACTATTTTGTTGCTATATAAAAGTGACATAAGTAACAATTATCTTCAAGTGTCCCAAACATGGTAGATAACTTTTGATAATCTGCTGAGTCGTCTTTTAAATTGTTTCAGTTGTATCTGGAGGGCTGAGCTTATTCAAAAATTTGATTTTGGTTAACCCAACTATCTCATTGACAACAGTCCTAGTCTGCCCCCGTCAACACCGCACTGCTCTTCGACAATGACATTTCAACTACTACACAACGACTGACGTCAGTAGGACAATCACAAGCGTCGAGTGGGGCATTCAGGGTGCAACTAAAATGCGTCTAAGCATATTTTTTCTCTCGGTAGGTGCTGACAACGATTTGTTTCTATTGAAAGCATATTAATGGTTGAGTAAACCTAAGATTGCTTTGATAATCTCAAGCAAAGAATCTATGATCTTAATCCACCAACTCTTTCCTCTCAACCAGCCAGGCTTCATTTCCCTTGACTTGCCTGGGACTGAGCCAGCCTTCCCTGAATGCCTCTCTGGCCGTTCAAAACTGAATTAGCCCACTCAGGCCTGTTTGGGAGCGTCGATTTGAAACCCCCTAAATTCGAAACCCCCTGGATTTGAAATCCTCTTGTTGTGTTTGGCTCTCTAAATTGAGAATCAACTTTAATCCAAAAGTAGTTATTCATAGTATAATTGTAGGGGCTTTAATTTAATTACTAAATCAACTTTAATATCTTTAATTTAATTATTAAATCAACTTTAATATCTCTAATTAGTGAGCTTGATGAGGGGCTTAGATTTTGCCTTGCTATCTGCATTGAGAAAAAAATAATAATAATAAGGGTGGACTGAGATTTAGGGACAAATGCAAATCTGCATCAAAATTAATGAAAAATGTAAAAAATGGGTGACATCCAAACACACCCAAAAAGTAATGAAAAATTCAATGGATGGTTAATAACGACAAGGAGGTGTTCCATGTAGTGAACGGTCCACTTGGATAAGTACATACACCGATTGTGTCCGTTGCCATTAACATGGTTCACTAACATTATGGGTATTAGAAAAATAGATGCACGTGAAAATGATCTGTGTGTATCGGTAGTGGGATTGGCAACGGTCAGGCATGCTAGCTTGGCAGTACGGAAATTATATTAAAATACTACACTTGAAGTTCGCTCAAACCTAACTTTGATGTTATGGATTAATAAATACACGTCTTCCTGATCAGATGGTTGTCACTTACGCGGACCAATCAAATCTATGTCTGTGGGTCCCAGACGCTCTATTTAGGTCACGGTCTTCGCATTTGATAACTGTCTGCCCTAGATTGCTTACTCTCTCTCTCTCTCTCTCTCTCTCTCTCTTTTTTTTTTTTTTTTTAATTTAAATAATTGATTATGCTGAATCTTCAATCTAAAGAGATTACACCAGATTAGTTTGAGAATTAGATGAGAATAAACTAATATATAAGAGAAATGCTCCACTAGGCTGAGATCACCACAAGTCATTGTGCTCCTAGTTGCACTATGTCGTATTGACTGTCCAATCCCTTGATCTACACCGTTCCTTAGATCCAGTGCATGATTTATGGGCTACTGTGAAAACAGCATACAGATATAGTACAAATTAACCATTTGATTGGTGGCTTTTGATATGGACGATCAAGATCATTTGCAAAAAATAGTTCTAATCAACATTTTGATCCGTCTATTTGTTAGGGTTCATCACTGATCACTTATGAATCTAAAGATTCACTTTTGTTAGGAAATCATAACCATCCCATCTATGGCTTGGGAAAAGGATGACTATTTAAAAAGGTCAAATCAAGGATGGTTGGATTATCCTATCAGTATGATTTTTAGATGGAAGCCCAATAAATGTGTTCTAGACTTAATGGACAGTTCAGATACAGCAATTGAACTGTCCAAGAAAATCAATACATATAGGAGCACTATAACATGCAACACTATGAGAGCACTGGATCATTTTTTTTAGAATATTAATTGAGATTCTGTGATGGGATTGTGTAGCGATTAGCTTTTGATAAAGCAAGATTTGCATGAACTTCACATGACCATGCCATGTATTAAAAATGATGTGAGTCCACTGCCTTTAAAGATATCAGCGGATTCGCTCGTGTGAGATAGATGCCAGAGTAGCTGCGCATGTACCAGTGGTACACGTTGCTTGCCAGATTTAGGTCATTCATGAGGTGAGACCCACGCCTTATAGCAAAACCATGCTTTTTAAATCATTAGGTGAGCCTGTTTACACCTCTCTCATCACGCCAGATCCAACGGCGAGTAAGCGATTTGTTAATGTGAAGCACAAGGAAAACTGCCAAAGACATGCATTGTCAAGCTGAGGAAAACTTGTTAAATAAATTGTAGTAAAACTAAAAATGTCATGTGCTGCCTATAAATGGGAGTAATTCTTTTCATGGTTGAAGTATAGTGGTTGTATATATGCGAAGTTATAAGTAAAAGGTTCTTATATGCACGATTAGCTAATGTAGTGACTAACAGCCATACATATATAACGTGATGTGATTGGCCATGTGTATTGAAAAATAAGTTGATCACACGAAAATCATGAAAATATCCCTCGAGATAAAAATACAATCAGCTACACTTGCCAAACAATCAGTCCAGCTGCACTTGCCAAACAATCAGTCAATTAGAGAAAAAATTCACAAATTTATTTAAAATTAGAAGTATAATAAGCCACATTTGCTAATTGGCAAATCAATTAAGTTAAGTTCTTGGAGGCCAATTCCAATACAAATCTTCGGCAAATCATATTATACATCTATTAAGTTTAGTAAAGAATGAAGATCTCATGCCCACGTTGCTCCAATTCAATACAACACTACTATTTTCAACGTAATGCTACCATAAACACCCACCCCAAGCAAATAAATTGATTGAAATCAATCTGTTTGAATGGATGGTTGGATCCTAAATCCAACCCATACCCTAAACCCTAATCCTGATCTTAACCCTAACCCAAGAGGGCCTAAACCCTAAGAACCCAAACCTCAATTCCCGTTCACACCCTATCGAATTCAATCAACCTAGTGATCTCTGTCAACTCAATCAATCTCAATCAATCCAGTCAACCCAATTAGCCCAAAACCAAGCCAAATTAAAGCCCGAAACCAAACCCAGTCTAGGCCCTTTTCAAGCCCAAACCTAGGCCATTAATACTTATGACCACAATAAAGCAAAATCAAACAAATCAGAGGCAATACACCACCTCGGGAGAACCCCTACAAGATTTAAGGTCGATCCATGATCCCAGCATTGACCAGGGTGCCGTTAGCCATGTGTCAACTCCTCTATCTTAGCAAGGAGTCCCTACACTATTAGTGCACTTATTTGTGCACATTGTTTGTTAATCACGTGAATCCATGTGTCAAGGAGTTAGTTGAGCCCTTGAAAGTTAAAGTTCGAAGACACAAAGAAGGCATGAAACTAACATCAAAGAATGAAGAACATGTAAATGAGGTACTTTGATAATCCTCATCCTTAGACCCAAAATAACCTTAGCCTGTAGATGATCCTAACCTTAATAGGTAAATCTTATGTGATTATCCTTTGGTCTTAGGATCCTGATTGGAACATGCTAAGTTAGGCTAAAAGATGTGCAAAACAGCTATACATGTATTTGTTCAAAACAACAGTTTTCGAGTGGTCCTTGATCCCATTGAGTGTGTGTTAATGGGTTTCGATGACATCGAATGACTACTCAATGCGATCGAAGAAACAATCCAACAACCTCAATAAAAAATCCTAGAGTTTCTCGATGGGATCTATAGTATGCTTGATCCTATCGAAGGACCTTCAATCCCATCGAAGAACCTTTTGATCCTATTGACAAAGCCATTAACTAGCCATTTTATAGCCATTACAACACGAACTTTATAAAATGGACATTCGGTTCTTAGATATTCTGATTGATTTTGGTGCAACTAAATTTTATGTAATTCTCCTCCCATATCCCACATTCTAAGCCTCTAAACCAATGAGATTTAATTCATCTTCTTGAGATTTACCACTCTAATGAGGATTCCACCCTCCATGTTGAAGATAAACTCATTCTCCACATTATCTGGAGATTAGACACTAAGTTTATTGGTATATCCTTGTCTAAATACTCTAGGAAACCCATTTAGGTGAATCCCCTCATTGGTATATCAAATGTAAGACGAACATTTTTAAGATCCGAAGCATTAGCATAAACGAGCAGGGGAGCAATTAAGAAGCTGATTCATGCACGAGAGAGCAATGAAGAAGTATCTTAAACAAAATGCTATAAAATGGGCTCAATTCAAAAAATAAGTTATCATTTGTAAGAATCCACATACACTCATTCCTTCTTTAAGACTGAGTGTAAGAGTTTATGACCCAAAATCAATAAGTTCTTGTATAGGACCCAGGCTCTTGTATATGATCGAACTCAACGGATACAAGTATGTACGTGTTAGTTTCCTTAAGGAGCCTTTGGCATGAGTATATATAGAGCCTTTGATTAAGATTGCTTGTGGTTGTTGGTTAGCCAATAGAAAACCAATTAAATTCTCTTGTAGGAGCCACTGACATGTGTGTAAACGTGTACCTCCGACACAGGAGTGTATGTGCGTCAGTCCTTTTGTAGGCCTTCGGTGGAAGTGTATACTTGTAAAGGTTAGAGGTGAACCTAATTTAAAACCTCTAATAGTGAATACCGATACACTCGAGTAGAGTGCGTCCGCTGGGAGTGGAGTAGGGAAACCGAACCATTATACATATCTGTATTTGCGATTGTTGTTGCAATCTATTCATTCTTATGTATTTGATTAGCTAAGTTATATGAATGCACAAATTGAATTGCATGCTAAGCACCTATGTAGTAAGCACACATAAGTTGACTCACCTATCTAGTAAGCACTCACAAGTTCACTTACCTATTTAATAGGCATACATAAGTTCACTATCTGTTATAAACTAGTTACTTATTGTTGCATCATTTGTAGTCTATATGATTGGACTCACTTTAACTTGGAAGCCTCATTGTTAATTTGACTTTTTAGTTTTAATTAGTAAATTGTTTAAGTATACAATTATATTTTTTACTTGTAGAATTTTAAATTAATCTTAATCACCCCCTTTAGGACTGAGCCATAATTCTATAGCTCCGCCAAACTTCCGCACGCGCCGTGGTAGACTATATCCCACCACACAATTTCACACATGTGTAGGGGAGCTCACCTAACAAAGTAAGGGAACCCATGTGAAACCAGTGGTCGCCGGGGTGCCATTGACCACATGGTAGGTCTCCTGTCTAGGGGGAGACCCCTACACGTATGGTATTTTCCCTCAAAGACCTTTATCCATATGTTGAACTAGAACTGACTCTGATACTCCTTTTCCTAGTAGAAATAACAACCCATGACACTTAATCCAACCCTTGATATCATGCCATGTGGCAATCTTGAATCCCAACTATCCAAGCCTTTTCTAACTCTAGACTTTGCAAGAATTGTAGAAAAATCGAGTTGGGAGACAATAAATAGCCCACTCCCCTTTCCATTTCAGGCATCCAAGAATCATCTAAAAGCACCAACACATCCTCCTAATCCTTACCCATTCAGAAATCATGAGAGTTCTAGAAAACCCAAGTCTTCTCCACTTAAGGAGAAAACCTAAATCGTAGTCATCCTATCCCTCCAACAGGGAAAGTGAGAGTGAAAGAGAGTGTCCAACCCTGGTCTATCCTAGCCCAAATAGAGCCCTGACTTCCTGAGCATCCCAAGTCTTGATCTAAGCCACTCAATCCAATCCTTGTGACACCACCGTCCAATTCTTAATCAACTTCATCTATTCCCGCATTAGCATTATGTAACTCCTATTCCCTTCTCAAGCCCCCTGCTCATCAAGTTTATTATTTATGCATTACATTGCATCTTACGCTCAGTTAGTATAAATGTATACTCTGTGGCTTGCCGACACAGTCAGATCTCACCCATCAGAAATTTGTAATGATTGGTTACTAGCTTTTACAAGTGGAGTTGGGGCAAATTTATGTAGCCTAAACCAAAGCTTGACATAGGCGTTGTATTTAACATAACATCGCACACGCTACATCATATACATATATAATATGCATCGCATCGCACAATAGTACACAACACTTGGTTAGTAGAAACATATGCTCTGCGGCTTGCTGATATAGTCGGATCATGCCCATCAGAAACTTCTGCTAATTGGCTAATTGTTTTGGCAAGTGAATTGGTTAGGGCAGATTTATCTAGCTTGAACCAAAGAGTATCATAGGTGTTGCATTTAACATGACATTAAACGCATTATTGCATCATTAGTATGTAAGAACTAATTTCAATTGTCAAGAATTTGTTTGACCCTGTGAAGTAGACATTGTACATTCGTAAGGGCAAAGTGGGGCCTAACACCTTTTGACTTTATAACCGTAGTCCCTTACTCCGAATCTTCAGTCGTAGATCAAAGAGTCATCTTAGGACTAAAGATCTTCGGATCCTCTCTCATAATATGTCTATAGGGTCTAGCCGACTATGGAGACGGAGTAATTGGCTAGTGGTGAGTCCAATCAAATATAAACACCCTTCCAAACACACAATGCAAAAGCCCTTGAAAATGGCGCCCGTGGAAGTACAAGTCGATTCCATCTGGTATTCAACGTCGCCTGCCATGGACAATTATTATTATTGTTATTCTATATGAATCCATCACTGTCAGCTATTACAATGTTTTAAACTAGTCTGGATTGATTAAATTAAAATATGATAACTAGGCACCCTATATTCGGGATCAAATTATCAGATATAGGAAGATCTTTAGGTCTCGAACTGATAGCCAGTGCAACCATTGTGCCGCATTCTTAGAGATTCTGATCGACCAACTCGGCACGAAGTTTGACCAAAGCTACAAATAAGTCATTGTTTAACTACGACTACCTCGCCACAAAGTCGAGTGATGAACGGGTGATCATCCCTAGATAGTCTTGGCCATGGAATTAGGATTCAAGCAACGAATGGACATTCGTTCCCACAACTATCTTGCTACTAGGTAAGGATCCGAAGTAATACGTAGGTTGTCACCCCACCAACCTTCCCGCTACCAAGTATGTGGTTGAGTGGCGAATGACTGATCATCTAAGAATGATTAACTGCCCATGAAGCTCAGCCGTGCAAGGTAACAAACAGATTATCATTTCCAACTACCATCTTGCCATGAAGTCCAGCCGTGTGATGAATAAATCGTCAAAAATCCACCCACCATTGGCCATCTCACCACAAAACTTAAGTCCTACGCAATATGACCAGGTAGTCGCCATAGTGCTTGTCCAGCCACGAAGCCAGATGTGTTACAAATAGACATCCACCTTCTCCCACAAACCACAATTGCTTGCATAATGAAGTCTAGCTCGTGACAAACATATCCTCGTTTTTGTCAACTGTCCAATTGGGAAGCAGTTGAGAAGGAAATCTATCTTTCACATTAGACGACCTTCTTGCTAGAAACTGATAGTCGTTTCCGACGACTATCTCACTACAAATAGATCGTCGTTAATAATCTTTTTTTTTTAAAAAAAAAGAAAATTACTTTTTCAATTAACTATAGTTGAAATTTATTTATTTAATTTATTCTTTTAAGTTATATTATCTTAGTATTGAATAGTATAAGCTATAATGCTCTTGATTGAAAGTCTTATATTAAAATTAAAAAAATAATTTAAAAAAAAAAAGAAAAAAGAAAAAAACAACATTAGAACAACGAACCCTTCACTTTACAAGACATTTAATTTTATGCAATTGATGATTGGATAATCAGCGGTTATGTTCATAATTCCATTCTTAATTTATCTCAGCGTCGATGTCACAAGGTGTTTGGTTTGAATTGCGTTCTCACCGGCTTGAGTTAAGCCACATCGGCTCTAGCATGCCCAGCAAACACACATGCCTACATAACATGTGCGGCCGCATTGGACACCAACAAGGCCATACAAGTACGTTGAACATGGACGGTCCTTTTTTTCTAACCACGCATTTTCAACGTTAAATGTTTGGGCTGCTTTGTGAGTGGACTATCCTGATTTTGGGTGGAGGCATCCTAACAGCATGCCCTACTGATGAATGGTTATGCACAGGCATGCTATATTGACACGTGTGCCACAAACGACCCATCCATCTAATGCCAGCATTCTAATTGAGGAGCACCTGAGGATTCACAGAGCCAGTGTACATGTGCCACACGTGTGCCTCATCTAGAACCATCCAAGTCACGGCCTAACTATGGGTGGGTCGAAATTGAGTCACATGGAATGGATGGTCCTGACCCGTATAAGACCCAATAATTCCATGAACCCCTCCAAAACACAAATTAGGGGGCGAATGGGCTTGAATCGGACACCATGATTAGGACAGAGTTGCCCTGTACTGGTTGTTTATACGCAATGTAAAGGGAAGAAAAGAGGGTTGTTTGGGCTTCCTGGATGATCCAAACCGTGCATTAGGTAAGACTCTACATGACTGTTGAACCTCCCAATAAGCAGGTGGATCAAAACCTAAGGTGGGCCACACCATAGAGAAAACCATAAATTAAAATATCTGAATTCAAATGAGAGGGCCCACCTGATGATTCTATTGTTTTAATTTGTTTTTTAGAGAGCTCTATTTTATGGTGGGATTCACATTTGAATGGATTGGATTCCATAAAAACATCACGGTGAGCCACACATAGTTTAGAGCTCCCAAGTGGCTATCACTTGTCCCCGATGTTGTGGCCCATCTAATGATTTAATTGGTCTGATATATGGAAATAACGTACTGATAATTACATCTGCTGGTTAGACCGGTTGGATGTTTTATTTTTTCTTGAATCATACATGTGTATACTATATGATCTGTACATCAAATGTGTCCAAAGAAATGTTCTATGCCATCCAAACCGTGCATCGTGTGAGATCCACTCTGAATATGTGGCTCGCCAAAATTTAGAGGAATCCAAAATTCAAATGTAGCACAACATAGGAAAAGGTATAAAATTGCATACGAAATCATCTAAATTCAAACAGTTGGGCCCATATAAATTATGTTGTATTGGTCTTATTTTTTTCGGTCATCCTATTTTTTATGTTAGGAAGCATTATTTGCACAGATTGAATTCCACAAAAATATCACTCTGAGCCCCACACATAGTTCAGAGCTTTTGAGCGGCTGTCCATTGTTCACTAAGTTGTGGTCAATGTGATCATCATATCGGCCTGACTTTTGGCAATTCTCGACCTGATATTTGGATCTTTATGTTGGACGGGTTGGATTCATTTTTCATATTGATCGAGTTGGTACACTTGTATGCTAAATGACTATTGCAGTACTTAGGTGATTAGATAGCTACTAAATAAACAACCAGGACAATCCCTTCCGCGTGACTTAAAATAATCAGCCAGCATGGAAATCCCATCAATATCTCAAAAAGAAAATAATAATAATAATAATAAAGATTAAAGTAAATTATCCCACTAAAATAAAGAGTTCAATAATTAGAAAGTTGAAATACTTCAAATTGAGATAGTCAAAGGGTAGAAATACTCTCCCATATTCCAATGTAAGACCCATCAGAGAAAGGGCCTGGGTCATTGAAACATGATCCCAAATCAAGGTCCCAATATGAAAATAGCAATAGATTGTAATACATTGCAGAAAAAATCATATTTCAAAAGGCCAGCCAAGGGGCATGTTTGAAATAAGGCTAGCAAAGCGTGTAAACGTTTGAAGCCCTATCATTACAGGGCTTGACATCTTTGAAAAATCATGCTGAAGCTCTACAATAGGAACTTTGTGCACACCCTTGTTTTTGGTAGAATAAAAGGACAACTTCCTCTTTTCAGTCTTACAACATTGCTTATTTTCTAACGTTTGTTGTTTTCTGTATATAAATAACACTTTAATTATCAAAAGTGAGAATGATCTTTGTTATTTGGACTTTATAGCTTATCATTTATTCTTATAAATTATTGCTTTTTTTATTATTAGTATTATTCAATCATATTTCACATCTTGATTTGCAAATGAAATGGTTGACACTTGGGTATTTATGGACTACAGATGGCATATGTGACTCGAATCAGACAATAGGTGGGTCATCATCTCAAAATTAGATTGGTGGAACTATCTTTAACTTCAATGACTCGTGGAAAATTATATACTGAGTCCACACCAGTGGCTATTTCCAACCTCAACCGTCCAATTAGGATGGGATCTCTTCATAATCAGGATTAAGTTTGATCCTGATTTTCGTGAGCTCCAAATACAAATAAGGAATTTAAGAAATAAAAAATATAAAAAATAAAACCCCGAAACCGCACAGTTTTTTTTTTTTTTTTTCTTTTTTTTTTAAATTTTTTTTGAAGGTAATATCGGTTCGAACCCATGAAATCAATGTGGAAGCGCCGCCAATTGTGTTATGTGCAGGAAAGCACCAGCGGTATGAAGCGAATCCTAGGTGGAGACCATAAATGTCAGCTAATCGGCACTACTGAAGTGATCAAACTAACATTACTTTTAAGCACCGAAAGTACAATTTCTTAGTTAAAAAAAAAAGAAAAAAAGAAAAGACAGCTGTGGTTGTACAGTTGTACTGTAACATCTCTTAAAAGAGAATGCTGACCTCAGATGTGGAGGCACTGATTGGCCACCTAATCAGGGGTGAATTTGATATGACCAAAGTATCCACAGCAGACTTGATTGGGAGGGTAACTTGTTAGGGTGGACTAATAAGCATAAAGGTTTGGGTTACTGGTCCCAAACGGGCTAGCGGTTCCCTTTGCAAGAATATTGTTGTTCCTGTGCTCTTTATTTATTTATTTTTAAGTTTAATTTTCATTATTTATTTAGAACCATCAAACCACGTACTACACTAGAATTATAAGAAATCTAAAGTCAGGATCTATCATATGTTTCTAGATAATGATCAAGCCTATTTTGTCTCTTAGCTCTGTCTCAGCTGTCTATTTTTCATACTATTGATTGGGTGTTTAGGGTTATTGGATTGATGTGATGTTTGCACCATAGTTGTAAATGGAGAGTGAAATACGCTTATAAAGGAAGTAGTTAAAGTAATTATGAAACTATTATTTTTTAGTTATTTTTAACTGAAATAAAAATATATAATAAAATCATCATTACAGTCAAATCTGAGTGATGTCACTACACAATTACAAGACAAAATAACTGTTACCTATTTATGACCAGTTTTGTTATAATTGGAAAAGCAAACAAGCCCATAGTCACTTAAACAAATGAATGGATCAAATTCACCATTGTGCATCCCACATGTCATTTAAAAGGTTTACATTGAAGATGTGGAGACATTAGCAAAACTAGTTATTTATTTGGAGAAAGGTGGGAAAGCGTGGACCGTTTTCATATGCTTCCACAAGCTCCTAATTTTTGTCAGGAATGAAAATTACTTTTACATGGTTATTTCAGTCCAATATTTTTTTCTCGTTTAAAAACTTCAATGTGATATTATGTAAGTATAATTAGATTTGTATGGAACACCCTCAGGCGGGCTACATTATTTAGATCTTTTCACCTAAAAATAACAATAATTTTATAGCATTAGTGGGACATATCACCCTAGACCAAATCAATAGCTAAAAAATTGTTTTAACAGTTAATTTATTTTGCAATGTGGTCCAATTGCACGACTGCCTAATTATTCAGGTCAAGGATCTAAACATTATTCCTAACTAAGGGGAAAGCTTATCTCTTGACAGGTGATCCATGTGCTTGAACGAGCAGGGCTTCATGCATGTAATCAGGGGTAGTAATGGGCTAGGCTAGGGCTGAGGCAGCGTTGGCTCTAGCTTAGCCTTAATCCCCTAATCCCTCTCGCCCTTCCCTGACCCTTGCCTTGCCTAGATTGAGAAGACTGTTGCTAGCCATACAAGGTGGTGCGAGCCTAAGCCAGCCCAAGAAGAAAAGATTTGAATGATCAAAGATTAGACATAGAATCTAATTTAAGATGTTTTCCATATTTTTCATCCATGAAGACCCCTGTTGGAATCATTGAAACATAACCCTGAATTCAACTAATGTCTTTAGATTATACATGTGCATAGAATGGGTAACTAGTAATATATATTTTAAACCTTTTATTCTTCCTGTATAACAGCGGCCTACTTAATGACCGGATCACTAAGCTATTCATCACAAACCCAATCCTGTTCGGACACTGCACCTAAGTTTTGAGTCTGGGTCTGACCCTTGGGCTGCGTCCGGCGGACGCATGCTCTGGCCTGGTGGTCCTGCCCTACTCGTCATCTATCTAGCCTCTCAATATTCTCTGGTTGTACATGCTAACACCGCCAGTTGTTTCTCAACATGTACCTCTATCTTCATTACAAATAAAGTACGCTATAAGATTACAATCATCCGTGCAACCATGCCAGATGTGGCGATGTCTAACACTTGCGGCCATCGTGTAGCTTCAAGGGTACTTCATACGACCACCTTCCAATGTCGATTGCCTCATGTGTGTCATATATGTGCCAATGTACTAGTATGCATGATGTGGCATCTGCAACCATCCATCGTCAAATGCCTTACATATATTACATGTGTCACCATTATCTTGAACCACGTCACATGTGCTACACTCAACTTAAGCATGGCCCGTATGTCCGCATGTGTCAACATTCCATGACTATTTGTCCTTCCATTCATACGGCAGGGCATTTCAGGGCAGCAGAAAAGCGAAGCCAAACAAAGGTATTCAGAAACCTTAGCCACAAGTATCCAGACTAGCTTTATCTGGACATCAAACAACTTCTGTAACTGCATGGCCTAACCCTCAGCAATTAGGGTCCATTTTTTTCGTACGCTATGGCCTAC
>JAJHSJ010000001.1:117020322-117150266 GCA_021015155.1 Magnolia officinalis
TGTAGACGGTGATCTAAGAATTCGTTATCTTTCGGAAAGAATGGGAGCTTTTCACCGGGAGAGTCAGTTGACCATGCAAGGGTGCAGGCAACCCTCGACCGTCTAGCGGATACGCTACTTCCGCCCCGAGCCCTAGGCGGTGCTCCAAAACCTATGGTTACTTCACCACCCATGGTGGCTCCACCATCCTTGGTTGCTGTACGACGTAACCCCGATTTTCGTAGAGCACTACCAGTGGTAAACCGTAAGGCTACACCAGATGATTCAAGTTCTAGCGACGAGGACCTTAATGAGGGTTTTGCCCAACGACCAATTCATGGAGGTGATCATTAGATCATGCTGAAAGATACTATCGAGGTAAGGCTGAACTTCCCAGTTTTAACGGTTTATTACGTATAGAAGATTTTCTCGACTGGCTAGCCAAAGTAAAGAGATATTTTGATTATATGGACGTGCCAAATCATAAAAGGGTAAAATTGGTAGTGTTTAAATTAAAATCTTGTGCTTCTACATGGTGGGAACAATTAGAACTCTCACGAGCCTGCTAGAACAAGACGCCCATCTCATCATAGCCATGTATGAGACGTCTTCTTCGATCATGATTTCTCCACAGTGATTATGAGTATATATTATTCCACCAATATCAAAATTACCGACAAGGAAATCAAACCGTCACAGATTACACTGAAGAATTTCATCAGTTGGTCACATGAAACGAACTGTCAGAATCTGAGTCACAGAAAGTGGCACGATTTATAGGTGGGTTGCGTCCGACAATTCAGGACCGAGTTCAGATGTACCCAGTCGGGACCGTTGATGAAGCAGTTCAATTGGCGGGTAGGGCAGAAACATAACTTGTAAGAGCTCCTGCTCGTCAATAGCATTCAACTTGACCCCCTATGACGGGTCCCACGCAAGATCCAGTAGGAGAACGTCTTTAACCTCCTACAACCGCAAACCGTGATACGAGGAGCAACTCATCCAGACTTCAACGTGCAACACCCACAACAGCGGGCCCGAGTAAGATTTCAAATCCTTATGCTCGGCCAAAGTCGAACAATTGTTACCGCTGTGGCTAGCCAGGCCACTTATCAAACACTTGTCCTCAACGTCCCGCAGCACACTTAGCTATAAACGAAGGGACACTGAAAATGAGGCCGCAGAAGAAGACCATGACTTTGATGAACATGAACAAACCACTGAAGAAATAGCAGGTAGCGATGAAGTGACGGGTGAGGATCGTGGTGAATTTCTAGTTGTGAGGCGATTACTATATGCCCCACGAAAGGAATTACATCCACAGTGACACAATATATTTCGTACTCGGTGCACTGTCAACGGAAAGGTCTGTGATGTGATCATAGACAGTGGTAGTAGCGAGAACATCGTCTCAAGAGTGATGGTGGACAAGTTGCAGCTACTGACGATGAAACATCTTTCCTCGTACTCAATTGGCTAGATAAAAAAGTAAATGAGAGCAAGAGGTAACTGAACAATGCACTATCTCATTTTCAATTGGCAAAAATTATAGGAATTAAATATTTTATGATGTGGTCGACATAAAAGCTTGTCATATGCTACTCGGTCGACCCTAACAATCGGACTGTAATGCGACCCATCGGGGATGAGATAATGTTTACATATTCGTCAAGGATAGTCGAAAAATAATTCTTACCCCTATGACACCAGAGAACCACCCTAAAACCTCTAAAGTAGATGGGAGTTCTCTCTTGACCATTCGGGATTTCATAGAGGAATCCAAGGAAACCAGCGAGGTATACGCCATAGTGGTGAAGGGCGAGGAAGAGGAACCCTCAAACATCCCTCCAAGTTTAAGACTGTTGCTAAATGAATTCAAAGAAGTTTGTCCTAAAGATTTACCTGATGGATTGTCCCCCATGACGGACATCTAACATCACATAGACCTCGTCCCTAGAGCTGTCTGCCCAACCGCTCTCATTATCGGATGAGTCCGAAGGAGCGCGAGATACTTCAGGGGTAAGCGGAGGAATTGATCCGTAAGAGTCTCTTGAGAGAGAGCATGAGCCCATGTGCCGTACCAGCATTATTAACGCCAAAAAAGATGAAAGCTGGGGCATGTGTGTCAACAGCCGGACAATCAATAAAATTACCATCAAATATCGATTCCAATACCACGGTTGGACGACATGCTCGATATGGTAGAAGGGGCCAAGGTATTCTCTAAACTAAATCTAAGGAGTAGGTACCATCAAATTCATATCTGACCCGGTGATGAGTGGAAAAACGGCATTTAAGACCAAGGAAGGGTTGTATGAATGGCTGGTCATGCCCTTCAGCCTATCGAACGTACCAAGTACTTTTATGCGTTTGATGAATTAAGTTCTAAAACCGTTCACTGGTTGATTTGTGGTAGTATATTTTGATGACATATTGATATATAGCCAGGATGAGGCAGAGCACAAGAATCATCTCAGGCAGGTACCGTAGGTCCTACAAATTAACAAGTTATACCTCAACTTGAAGAAGTGTAGTTTTTTAACTGATAGTCAGTTGTTTCTAGGATTTGTTGTAACGTCCATAAACATTCGTGTGGATGATGAAAAGATGTGAGCTATTAGGGAATGGTCGATCCCGACAAACATTCATGAGGTGAGGAGTTTTCACGGATTGATGACTTTCTATTATCGATTTGTGCGAGATTTTAGCACATAGTTGTGCCTATAACAGATTGCATGAAAAAAGGACTATTCAGTGGACCGATAAAGCTGACAAGAGCTTTCATGAGATCAAGCATCGTTTGTTTACAACATCGGTCTTGGTGCTTCCTATTTTCGACAAATTGTTTAAGGTTGAGTGTGACGCTTCATACGTTGGAATTAGGGGAGTATTATCACAGGAAAGCAGGCCGATAGCCTTCTGCAGCGAGAAGCTCAGCGAAGCTCGAAAGAAATGGTCGACTTACGAGCTTGAGTTGTATGCAGTTGTTCAGGCGCTGTGACATTGGCGGCATTATCTGATTTAAAGAGAATTTGTTCTATACACTAACAATCAAGCATTAAAGTTTATTAATAGTCAGACTAACGTGAATCGTGTGCATGCTAGATGGGTTGCGTTTTTACAGGAATTCACATTCGTTCTGAAGCACAAGTCAGGGCAACAGAACAAGGTGGCTGATGCACTTAGCCGTCGTGCATCACTACTTGTTACGATGAGCAACAAGTGGTCGGCTTCGACTGTTTCAAGGAGCTGTATGCTGAGGATGAGGATTTCAAAGATTCTTGGGTGAAGTGCCAAGAAGGTCACCCCAGTGACTTTCATATACAGGACGATTTTCTCTTCAAAGGGAATCGATTGTGCATCTCCCAAAGTTCTCTGAGGGAGCAGATTATTCAGGAGCTACATGGAGGTGGTCTCGATGGACACCTTAGGTGAGACAAGACTCGAGCTCTTGTGGAAGAGCGGTATTATTGGCCGCAATTAGTACATGATGTGAAAAAAGCCGTACAACGTTGTCATGTTTGTCTGACCTCCAAGGGGCAATCTCAGAATACGGGCCTTTACACCCCGTTACCTGTGCCTGACGGTCCTTGGGAGGATTTATTAATGGACTTCGTGCTTCGTGCTTGGTCTCCCACGAACACAACACAGTTTGGATTTAGTGTTCGTGGTGGTAGATAGTTTATCTAAGATGACACACTTTATCCCATGCAAGAAGGCCCTCGATGCAACACACGTGGCGAATTTATTCTTCAGGGAGGTCGTACGGCTACACGGGGTCCCCAAGACCATTACTTCTGATCGTGACACGAAGTTCATTAGCCACTTTTGACGGACTTTGTGGACTCGATTTGATACACGACTTCAATTCAGCAATGCTTACCACTCACATACTGATGGGCAAACAGAAGTTGTGAATCGCACGTTGGGAAACCTCCTTCCAGGAAGATTCTACTCTAGAATGGAATCAAATTCCTAGTCACTGGAATTTAACAGTGGGAAAAGAAAAACTGAAGCAGTGGGATTTGACATTGTCTCTAGTAGAGTTTGCATTCAACAACATGGTGAACCGCTCGATAGGGAAATCACCGTTCCAAATTATCTATGGATGAGTGCCTCGCCACACGCTTGACTTGGTTTCTCTACCCAAGCACCCAGGGATGAGCATTGCAGCAGAACATATGGTAGACAAGATCATGGGCATCCATGCGGAAGTGCAGACCAAGCTACATGCCTCGAACAAAAAGTACAAGGAACAAGCAGACAAGCACCGGCGACAAAAAATGTTTGAGGTGGACGACCGCGTTATGGTCCATCTGCGCAAAGAGAGATTTCCGACCGGGACGTACAACAAGTTAAAAAATAAGAAGATTGGACCCGTCCCAATCATTCGAAAGATCAATGACAATACTTATATTGTTGATCTTCCAGATGACATGGCGATCTCACAGACTTTCAACGTCGCGGACCTGACCGAGTATTATGAACCAGCACAGGATGAGAACTCGAAGACAAGTTCTTTTAAAGTGGAGGGAACTGATGTAGAGCGGGTCGCGGACAGTTTCATGGCTAAGATGGATCAGAAAAGGCCCGGTCGACGACAGAAGTGATCTAGACCGTCGGATCTTAGATCAGAAGTATCTCGCAATCCAGAATGAGTTACCTGACGTAAAATATATGATTTTGGGGTAGAACGAGCTACTTTAGCCAACCAACCCT
Organism: Magnolia officinalis; assembly: GCA_021015155.1. Lineage (NCBI taxonomy): Eukaryota > Viridiplantae > Streptophyta > Magnoliopsida > Magnoliales > Magnoliaceae > Magnolia > Magnolia officinalis. The sequence continues at coordinate 117,025,021 of JAJHSJ010000001.1, forward strand.
ACTACGCCGGGTTACACAGCCCGGAATTGCGAAAAACCCCTGGATCGACAGTCGTTTCCCTGTTTTAATTTCGTTTTACTATAAATAGTAAGTTTTAGTTTGATTATAACTCTTCATCCGTCAAGCTTTAGGAGTTGCATCCAACATGAAAAGAGCTTAGAATAATTAGGGGAACGGTTTGGTAAAGCCAAATAGGACACTTACTATTTTTTGGCCGAAAACCTTGCGCACTAGTAGACATCACGACTGTCTATTAATAGTAAGTTTACTATTTATGGTAAGTCATGGATTCTAGTAGTTTTAGTTGTAGTTTGATTATGATTTCTTTTCCATTCCTTAGTACCCCTATCTAAAGGGTTGTGAACTCGTTTTTAGTCATCAATTAATCAATTTCGAATTTCTTAGAATTTATTTATATTTTCTGCTTTCTTTCCTCGTGGATTCGAGAAGTCTCTGTGAGGAGTCCAGAGAAGCTCCGTAGATTCGGAGTAGTTATCCTCATCACATTCATCCCTGCGTCACATCTAAGGAAGACCTGATTTTTATGTCATCAAGATCTGATATTTACATGCTCATCTATTGGTTAAAGGCACTTCAGTGGCCTTACACTCTCATCCATCAAACGGTTCTAATGTGACATTTAGTTTTCAGTATGGTGCATCCATCAAACGGTTCTGATCATCAATAAGATTGGTGTCGGTGTGCTCGGGCTTGTACTACACTCTGATGCTATGATGCATCAAGAAAAGGGGTCCCATCTTCACCCTTCTCGTTCAGATGATCATGGACAGAATCGATTTCTCAGTGCTGTATGAACTGCTTCAAGCAGATGGATAGGATGCCTAATAGGTGGTGGACCGGAGACGTAGATAAAGGCAGATAAAAGGTTCATAAGACCGTCCTAAGGTGGGCCTAACTATACCTCTCTCGATATTCAATGTAGCCCATCCAGGCCTACAGACAGCACCATGGTTTCAAAGAAGAGTTAAAAGTTGGAGGAGAGATTGAAGAGGGAATCTGTGGCACACGTGCCAATGATGCATATGTGTGCCAGATCCAGGCCAGTCATCAAGTGAAGGCTAGTAAGAACATGCATTGCCCTGAAAGGAAAGCTAGTCCATTCATCAAGTGGCTCTCTTGTGTGAAACCCACTTGATGATCAGACGCACCTCATATTTTGGGGCTGTGTCCCTGTGTCAACCACCTTAATACTACTTGACCATATTACTTGAATATGGCCTGCCATATTAATGGTCCCAATCACCTTGAAAATTGTGCTACATGTATGATGCCTTTGAAAATCGAAACATCCCGGCTAAGCCACTTCCAGTTGCTTTGGGCAGGGTTCCAGAAGATCATAGAGACCTATGGGTTGGATCCGGGCTGACCCAATAAGTAATGGGTCTAAACTGGGCCATGAAAGTTCCAATGGTCCAAGAAGTTAGCTGGCCTGGACACAAACACTTAACGCTGGTGGGCTGAGTCATGGGCTGGTGGACTATGCTGGGAACAAGCCAACCCTTGTCTCACTGGCTAGGCTGGGCCAGGACTTCTCTCCCCAGCCCATGGGTATGTCTTGGACCCACATACCCAACTGAGCTGCAACCATGCTGATTGGGATTGCCCATCCATGAAAAGTTTTCAAGACAGAAAATTTCAGCATTAAGTGGAGTATTGGCAGGAATGTATAAGACTAACAGAGCAATTCCATAGCTTTAGGAGCCTTCAGAGAAAATCGAATAGCTTTGTCGCTGCTCCTCTGGAGAGCATCCCAAGTAGCGTCAAATGTGTTTGACGAGATTTTTAAGGAAATCATTTCCGATTTGTTTCTCATAAGAGATGGATTATATATATATTATATATATCCTTCATTTAGCTTTTTATTTATTTATCTAAAAAGTAGTAAAATTCAAGACTTGTGGGGCTTGCCTAATATTTGTTTAACAGGCAACCTGTTAAATATATTCACCACACCATGGTGACAACAGGAACAAAACATCAGGTCATGAGATGGGCTACACTTGAATTGGGATATTTTGATTGGTGTAAATTATTTTTATGGATTGGCCCCACCTTACGGTTGGATCTGACATATACTTGGTTCGTCTAATAATAATGTTAATGTTGGTGTGCATCCAGGGACGGGTTGGATGTGAGACATACCACGTGGACCCCACAACTTCGGCAGTATTTGGTAAAATCCAATTCCTTAAGGAATTTTGCAGTAAAAATCCATCCGTTTTTATTTATTTATTTATTTAAATAACATGGGGAACATTTCTTTAGAGGTGAAATGAATAAAAGAAAAAAGGTTCAGCCACGTGAGAATGCAGTGTCCATGTAGCCCTGTTTTAATTTACGTTTCATTCATCAATAGCAAGAAGAGACGCCCTGATACGTAATCACAGCTAGTATTTCATGTTTCACTTGTAAGGACGGATGCCACACAAAACTGTCTTAGCAAAAAATTCTTTTTAATTGCTATATTTTATCTCTATTTTCTTAGTGCAAAACTCATTGGACCCAGCAACCTGGACGGTTATGATTGCTTGATCAGTGTGAATTTTTGGACTAATTTTCAATCCACATTACGTACTCCTGGATTTGACAAAAAAAAAAAAAAAAAAAAAATGAAAAAATGATGCAGATGAATCAATAACGGTGAGCGATCAAGGAAGAAGGGCCCATAGCAATACATTACCTCCTCTCTGATAAATACAAATCAGAGTTCAAGAAGCACCTCTTGTACTTGGTGTTTTCAGTTTGTGCTCGCAGGACACGAGTTTCTCAGCGGACCGATGTGCTGAGATTCGAAATGACAAAATACTAATAATAATAATAATAATAAATTCACCACAAATAGGACAATCCAAACCCCTTGAATCAGTGAAATTCCCAACCACACATTCTGCAGCCTGCAAATAGACTTGCAAGAACAAATGCATAATAGGAAGGATTGAGAGCAAGGATACAATGCGTCACATACACAGAGCAGGGTGTTAAAAACCAATGATGATTTGAACCATTGTCCCAATTGTACAAACTGAAAAACCAGAGTACACTGCATTCCCATCATGCTTCCTCCCTTCAGGTGCTCAGTAGAAACCCATCATAAAAATACTTAGCCATTTCCATATGGGGGGTGTGGTGGGAATATCACCCACCTAATGTACTGAACACCTGGCCAACAATCCTATCCAGAAAGGTCTGAGATCTCATAAGATTCCATCACCATAAAACAGCTCAAAACATAACATACCCAACTGGTGAAATTGGCATGGCCCACAAGTATAGGATCACTAGCAAAATGCAGCCAAGGGGCAGCACGATCAGCTCAAAGAAGGGAGTACAATCCATTCAGTAAATTCCAGAAGCTATGATAACAAAATATGCCTACTTGAGCATCCGAGGACCCCTCACAAGGCCGCATCATGGTCTCAATTTGCAGCCACAATTCAGTGGTTCCGACAAACAAATCATAAAAGGCTATAGGGTCCCACCACTGAAATGCCATGAATAAAAATTCTCACAAGTTCTCTCAAAATTTTTGTTTTTTTTTCTTTTTTAAAGCTCTTTGAGGGCCCACAAACATCTGAATTATGCACACAGCTCCAATGTCTATTACCCACAAATGAGCCTCCTTTCTTTTTTGAGCAGGCTGCCATGAACATATCTCTTGAGTGAATCAAGTAAAAGAATAGTAAAATGGGATCTTTTCATCCAACAAAACAACCCCATACACTTGCTAACCACTCGATATTATCCGATTGGTGAACATTACCACAGAAGTGTCGCCACTTGTCGCAATCTGACTTGATTATAGTACTGCCTCTGAAATATACAGTGGGCCCAAGTGAAGTAACTGATGTCCCAAATTTCAACCACACAACACGTGCCCACAGAAGTTGCTCGACCTCTAGATCTGCTATGGCTGATGGTGCTACACGAGATCTTCAAGGACAAGAACTGCCGTGCAGTATCGACTGATGCCCCAGCTCGACAAGGACTGAACATACAACCCAATGTACTGAAATTCATCTATACCTCACAAATAATGTAAGCTAGGACCCGCTATGACTGTTGGCACTGCAAAATCCTGAAAGCCACCTAACGCGGTGTGGTATCTGCCCACATCCCAACTTGACGTGGCTGGACACATGATGATGTCTTCCGCAAAACTGGCCCAGATTAGTGAGAAATTTGCAGCATCTAATCTCGGCCAAATGAGGCCCATACAAAAAATTCAGTGTAGATGCATTGAAATGGCTAAACAAAGTGACACTTGCAGATGTCCCAAGAATGCTGCCTCAGAAACCAACTGGTAGCCCATAATTGTGAAAAGATCTGATCCGTCCATCCCAGCCAGCAGTTATGATCACCAAACCCCATGCGTGAGGGGACGCAACCATATTCTGGCAAGAAGCTTTGAGAAACTTGTACTGGGATTTACACATAGACGAAGGCACCAACAGCGAGCTTGAAGCAGGGAGCTTCTCCTCAGGCCAAGTTGCAGATCCCTTGGGAATAGCCTCTGAGAAGAAAGCATGGCCAAGTGAGAAACTGTCAAGGGACGACATTGAGAGGGCGTTGTGTAATGAATCCGAGTGCCAATGACAACTGCTTTCAAAATTTCCTGTTGAATCACCGAAACAGCGAGGATTGAATTCAAGAGTTCCAGATGAACATGAATCTGAATCTTTCGATTTCATGCCAGACCAAGGTATTGCAACTGATGCATTGCTGGAGAAGAAGCGTTCACAAGACCGGATGCTCTTCACTTGACGTGATGTGGGTCCATGCAGGCTATCATGATTCCAGACATAGACAGTAGAATCCTCACTCGTGGAGATAATATGCTTCCCATCTGAAGTGAAAGATGCAGACATCTGACCTCCAGAGCTCCGAATTCCTGAAATTATAAAAACAAGAGATGTAAAAACTACAGCAAGGCTGCACAACACGGAACTAAAGAGAAAATTTAAGAAAAATGATGGATCAATACCCCTATATTTGCAGATGACATCGACCCCATCAAGGATTCGGACTTGTGAATCAGCAGAAGTGACCATTACTTTGCTAGGATCGCTCGGACAAAACTGAAGCACATCATATATGTAACACAGGTGACAAAATTACTAATCTACAATGAAAGCCCAAACAGGTAAAAGAAGATGCCAAGCATGGAACAATGAAATAAATGCAAATCTTAGATGTGCCTCGTTACCTGAAAGCCAGTTATCCTTCTGCAAGGAGACTTCTTTTTACCTTGTAAGCAAATCTGAGCATATAGCTGCAAATGATTACCTGATCCACACAAACACTGGCACTCAGAAAATAAAGAAAGAAAAGAACCAAATATCAACTGCTCTTTAACATTGATCCCTCATGTCACCACATGGTTCTAAACTCAGTGTAGACTTTGCATTAAGATGTGCAACTAAACTGTAGTGCAAAGATTCAGTAACAACTGGAATGATATTTCTTAGTATTCAGAATGAGGATGTTGCAGTTATATTCCTTTCTCGCCCAACAGGAAAGAAACAAAACTGCAATTTGGAGACTTTCTCGCAAAGGTGCAAACAAGAAAATTAAGGAAACTGTAGTCTGATCCTTTCCACTTAACTAATTATTGCAATCCAATTCATTATCACATCAGAACGCATACTGAATGTCATTCTTTCAACTTCAGAAAAGTCCGGACTTGTCACGCCCACATATAAAAGAGTGCAGATGGAATGGAATATAAACTCAACCACGCTCTTAACACTATCTTTCATTACTCAACCTAGGAAAAAAATTTAAAGAACTGAATGGCATCATTTGAAGAATAAAAGAGGTTTAAAGACAACCATCAGCTAGACAGCATTGAGTTTTCAGGGCTGAAGGACAACCAACAGCCAGATAGCATGAAGTTTTCAGGTTATCGGAGGAGAATTCCTTTAATATGGTGTAGATGAGTGGCGTAGATGAGTGAAATAATAATTATGATTATGAAATTCTTGCTGTACAGGTCTAAACTTTTATCGGATTGCAACCGTCCTGGAAGAAATAGTGCAGATTCAATAAATTATGGAGACAACAATCAATTCTTGGATCTTTCAGACATTCAAGTACCATCACTCATCAATGAGAAAAGTGAGGAAGAAGATCCACATGTTGCTCACTCATTGTTCGATTCACAGGGTCGCACGCTTTGCAGTTTGAACTTTCAGCATCACTTCTGCTTAAACTCATCGCCAACAGAAACTGCATTAAGAATAGTCCAATTTTAAGGCTGCTGCCACTGACCAAACTTAAAAGCCAGTTCCACAATCTGTCACAGATCAACAGCAAAGAAAACAGTCTTTGATTTCCCACCATCTTAAGACAGATCCATCTCCTAAAGTAATACGATTAATGATACAAATTAGCCTATCAAGTTCCCACTTCAAGACACAATTTATTCAAAGCTCATATAATGCCATGCACCACACAAAATCCACTTGCAGATCTTGTAATGAGGATGTTGAAACTTCCTATGTTTTTCCATTCTTTCCTTGATAATTTTTTTTAATGGATCTGGAAGTTTCCAAAGGCATAAACACTAAATAGGTATTCAACAGACTATGCTACTTGCTCGTGAATCTCCAACAAAGATATTGTCTAACCAGGATCCTCCATTGCAATGAGACCACAAAAATAACAAAAGTCCGAAGCTCCTTTGAAGTTCATTCATTAGGCTTTATCAAGTAGCAGGTTTACTGCCTACTTTCTAGTTTTCCTCACAAAAATCCATCCCATATTCCCATCTCCTCATCTGTGAACACATTGGGGTGGAAACTTCTACTCGGTCTTCTTAAACTACAAGAAGAAGAAGAATCAGTTCCGGTATGAAATGTTGATGTATAGTGCAATGTCCCTCATCGCTCCTACAATAAATGTCTGTTAGTGAAAGGGTACTGCTGATCTAGTGACTCACCATGTGGTGGAACACAGTTCAAAGAATGGAAATTCGGTGATTCTAACCTTCGGATCAATGGCCTATTAATGGACAAACAAAAATCAGGAAGAAAATGATCAGCACTTCGATTCTGAGAATTAATCATCTAGATATGTGATCTATGCCCATTGATGTCTTGGCCACCATAAATCAACCATTCCAATCATCAGACATGTCAAATTTTGCAGGCTGCTAACCATACGGCTACTGCAGTATGAACAACTTGATTTTAGGCTATTGCTATGCACAAGATGGCCTCTGTCTAAATCAATTCTCTTGATGACTGTACATGTGGAGTGAACACATCCAAACAGTAACATGAAGCAGGTAAAATGTGAAAATGTCTCTACAACAGTGCAGCAGGAACTTCAATAATTTAATTGAAACACAGCCTTAAAATAGATGTGATGATAGAGCAAGTGTAAACCTGATGCATCGTAAAAGCGGCAATTGCCTCCCATGGAGCCAACAATTCCACCCTACATGAAATTGAAATTGAAGTACAGGCATTATTTCACAGAGTCCCAATAGATATCAAAGGTAATGGTTCAATTTGATAGGTGATGAAAGCAAGCAAATATACAAACCTGGCCATCGGGCTGATAACACACGGCTGTGACTATCTCTTTCACATCGGTCCAATCAACAACATGGCAGCCAGGAATGGACCAAATCCGGACTTTTCCATCAATTGAGCCACTGATGAAGTAATTATCATCAGCTGGATTGAATTGAACGCATGTCACTGCATAATATGTTCAGAGAAACAAAGAATGTGATGGGTTAAAGACCAACAACAACAAAAGATCACCCTATACAAAGAAACAAGATAAAATCAATGAAGCAGACAAACACGGACCATAATTATTATGGGAAAAAACTTTGATGCATCTGTCACATCCCACTTGCCACAGGCGGACAGTTTTATCCTCCGATGATGATAGCAGCAACTGCACAAACCATTCATAAGGTATTGAAACATCCAACCACAACAGTTTAGGAAAGAGAAATGAATGTTTGTTTAGATAACTCACCTTATTCTTCGACCATGAAAGATCCAATACATTGCCACTGTGCCCGCGGAATTCATGCAATGGTTCTTCTGATATCCGGAAGAATTTAGGGGGGAAAATGACACACGCTGAATCCGACGTTTTCCTCAAACCCCTGAATTTACACATTTTCTCTTTATCCCCAAAGATGGGAACCAATTCAGAAGAATTATTCACCTTAAAGTATAGGCAAGAAGGATCTGCATCGGGAATGTCGGCCTCATCTGTTCTCGCACACTCCATCACCTTCCAAACACGCACCACACTGTCTTCACCAGCACTTGCCAAGTACTGCCCATCGGTGCTAAACTTCATTGTCAAGATCGAACCCACATGCGCTTGAATCTCCTGTCCAACAAAAAGAGCAGAGAATTCCTTGGACCGCTTCCTATGGGAACGAACTCTAACTCTGTGAGTGCCAACCCTCGTGCAGGTATCCAAATCACAGGTCCTCAATTGACCTTCTTCATCCTCTTGCCTATCCACAAGGCAAGCCATGGCACCCAATCTCCTCAACCACCCTTTCTTCCTTCTCTTCACTGTCTCAACCGAATTACTCGCTGCCACAGCCTCTCTCTGCATAAACTGCTGAATGAAAGGCGGCAACCCAATAACCCTCTGAAACTCGTCGACGGTATACAATCGATTTGAACCCACTTCACGAAATCTACTCAACGTCCCATCCTGCCCCAATTCATCAACAACAAACTCTGTCCCATCATCCAAGTTCCTAATTCTGCACACGAAATCCTCCTCCAAAACCTGGCTACTAGACAAATCAGGTGCACCACTCGACCAGCTCGACATGGAAGACCGACTTGACAAGAACTCATCTTCGAAACCAGAATTCCTCAACACAGCGCCACTTGTCTCCGTAATTCGATCCACATCCATGAAAGTTCCATACAATGGATCAACTGACTCTTTCCTCTCGCTCTCACTATCGCTCTCACTCCGATCCAAATCCAAATCCAACCCTGTCCATTCCAAGAACTTACTGCGGCGTTCATGGACACTGTCAGGATTTCCAATCCAGACCCCAAAACGGAATTTACCGAAAACCCAATTCAAATCTGAACCGTCGATGCAATCCGAACCCGAATCGGATGTAGACGTGACTTCCTCTCTGGAATCAAAGAATCGATCTTCGTCATTGTCGCTATTGATTCCCATCATTCTTCCCAGTTCAACCCCATGAAAACCCACCTCAAACCAAGCTTTTTCAACACTGATCAATCAATGCTCTAAATGCCTTCCAACAAATACATAAAAATACAATCTAACATCAGACATTATACAAATCTAGAAAAAAAAAATTCTCTGATTTCCTAAACAGATCCCGACACAAGACCACTGAATCTGGTCTTTAATCCAAAAAAAAAAAAAAAAAAAAGCCCAATTCATACAAGACTCCAATTTCAAAGAAAACCCAAATCCCCAATAACGTTCAGTCCAAAAAAAGGCTCGAATCGCAACCAGATTAATAAAAAGAAAAACCTTAATCAAAGAAAAACAAAAACCCGCTTATAAAAATCAAATCTTTCTACAAATTTCAATAGAAAAAGAAAGAGCAAGAAAAGAGAAGGCAGTATATAATAAAGAAATGGGATTTAAGGGTTTTCGCTGACCTGGGTTTTCATGAAAAGGGCCGAAACACCGTCAGGCCCAACAAACGCGCTCATCCATTTGGGATTTCCAGCTCCGCAAATCGACTCGAATTCAAAGGAAAATCTTTTTATTTTCTTCTCCTGTTTTCCTTTTCTGTTTCCTCTCCTCTCTCCCGATGGAAGAAGCGTCCAATGTCTAGGGAGGAAATGAGAAACGAAAAGAAAAAATATAAAATTAGAGAAAGAAAAGCAACGGCCTCGATTTACGTGACGGATGGCCCGAGAAACGAGATTTCGTGGGTAGAGAGAGAGAGATGGGTGCGCGTACTGCGCTCTCTGCTTCTTCTGCTGTTTCCTGGCTGCGTGTCTTTCTATCTATCTTTCTTTCTTCCACCCACGCCCTGCCAAGCTCATCCAATTCCTCTTTTCACCTCACAAATTCAATGACTAAAATACCCCTCCCTCTGCTCTCTTTCACCACGCGCGCAATAACTGCGTACCGTTCTCGCATGAGAGGGAGATGGCCAGTCGCACAATTTACTGAACGAGTAATTGTCGTGTCCTCGACCCGAGGACACACGTGTGTTAGGTCTGCATACATTCCGTGTTCTCGACCAATGGACGTTGGGATCCCACCGTTGATGGACCATGATCAAATATTTCTCAGATTCACCACTATTTGGCTTTTCAGCTGAATGTGGACTGTTTCCTTTCGTGTAACAAAATGTGAGATTGGGATTGGTGAGGAGGTTTTTGGTTAATGTTGGGACCGTTTCCACAGCGGGGCACAGCATATCAATGGTTTAGATTATTGGATCATTGGCCCACTTTCACGAACTAGAAACCCAAGTACAACGGTTGAAGCGGTAGGACTGTGGACAAACGATCCACCCCACAGCGCGGATCGACGAACCGATGGTTGCGAGCATCGGATCGTGCGCGCGGAAGCGGACTGGGTGCTTACCCCAACACCACCCAGCTGGGTGGTGTTGGCTCTGTGGGAACCACCGTTTTATATTTGTTTTATCCACACCGTCCATCTGTTTTTCCAGCTTATTATATGGCATGCGCTCGAAAATAAAGAAGATCAAAGATCAAGTCCACCACACCAAAGGAAACAGTGGTGATTGAAGGTCCACCATTAACAGATTGGATGGAAAATAAATACTATGGTGGGCCCTAAGAAGGTTTCTATGCATGAGATAAAAAATGAACAGGAAAAACGGATGGACGGCTTGGATATAAAATTATATATTCAAGTGACCCCACAGGGCCGAAGGCAACAAGCTGGCAATCTGCTTCGCGTGGGCACACATATAAGTTAAAGACCGAGTATACCGTGGTATATCCTCAGGTCTCAGGATTGTGTGATTTATTTAGGACGTTTTGTTAATAAGGAAATAATCCAGTGTTCTCGGAATACTTACATGTTATAGAACTCGTATTTGTATTGGGTCATTTGGACAGTCCAATCAATTTATCTGAACTGTCCATTAAGTCTGAACACATTTCATGGGCTACCATGTGAAAAATGGATTAAATTCATGATCTAATCCATCCTTGATTCAGAAATTTTTGTATCCGTCCTTTTTCTAAGCTATGGATAGGATGGTTAGGATTGCATGAAAAAAGTAATTCTTTATGTTCATACGAAATCCATGATGGGTCCTAACAAATACATAGATCAGATTATTGATTGGGCTTATATTTTTGTGCAAATGATCTCGACCGTCATATTAAATACTTGTGATCGGATGGTTAAAATTAGCAGATCCATATGACGTTTGCATGGTAGGCAATGAAATGGTTTTTGAACTTAATGGACGGTCTAGATCAATGGATTTGGATGTCTGAGTGTACCAAACTAGGAGCATTTATATGCTCTAAAAGCACTGGAGCGTTTCTTCTTTTAATTACATAATAATCGGTAGAGGTACTCGAATGGCCGGGTAGAGTTCTCGTGGCGGGTCTGCCAATGCTGATCCTTGATCCATTTGCTATTTGGCCTGATTAGGCCACTTAAAATTCATCAGGCACAAGGCGCACCTCATTAATTATAATTGGATCGGGCTCGACTGACCAGACCCAGTATGATCCAATTCATGTTTAAGAGGTTGGAGCCAGCCTAGCCCAGCCCAACCCCTGGTCCACGTTTCTCAGAACAGCTTATATGGATGAGCCACGACAGGTAAGGTTCGAACCAAGACTGACCCATTTACTTACAGGGGCTATAATTTCTAGCATGAGCCTTCCTATGTTAGCTTGGCTTCAACCTGTCTTAGAAGAGGGGTGGGACCAGATGAGTGATGGCCCACGAGAGCCGGACAGGAACCAATACATCAACGGGACCCAACACCCTAGTCTTCCCTCTATTCCACAGCCAAAAAAAAAAAACAAGCTAGGGCTGATTAATACAGTCGTAAAAATGGACGAACAATATCATTTACACAAAATAGATCTGATCAATGGCTTTGGTAATAGGATGGCTAAAGAGAAAAAGTTTGAATAAATGAATGCATTATATGATCCGATCAGTGTGATTTATTAATGGTAGCTCATTAAATGTGTTCTAAACTTACTGGACGGTTCAGATTAATCAATTAGAGTGTTAAAATGAAATGATACAAGTAGGAGAACTATAACTTATAATGCTATGAAGAGCACTGGAACATTTCTTAAGTTAATGGAGCTGCAAACAATGATTAGATTGTAATTATGCTTTCTAGAATTTGTAGAGAGGGGCCCTCCTGCCGGATTCCTACCTATGTTAGTTCCACAGCATTTAAATATAGTGCTGATTCATACAATGTACACGTGGCATAGTTATAGGCCAATCCAGAAACGGTATTGAGAAGATAATGCTGACCATAAGAAATTTCCCTTGATTTTGGACCACCCTCTATTTTAGGGCTGAAAGTCGGGCGGTTTGGGTTGGGTTGGTCGGGTTGGGTCGGGTCGCGTTGGTGCTCAACCCTAGCCCAACCCAAGGTTCATGTACCTTAACCATATCCAACTCAACTCAAACATGAGTAGCGAATTCTTAACCCAATACCAACTCAAGCAGTCTCGGTCGGGATGATCGAGCAAATATATGCTAATATTTTCGTTATTATATTAGTTTATTATATTTGTATATACATCTTATTTTTTGTACTTTTGATTTTATTAATTATATATATAATTATTTATCATAAAGAATTACATTTTTTTTTTCTAAATAAACAAGTTAAAATATAAGACAATCACTCCTTTAAAAGTTGTGTTACATTGTACACAATCTATTTGGAAGAGAAATTCAGCATATCTTGTTAGCTTGTGTCATTGGAAACAATGTAGACATGAGACCCAATGGCGTTGGAATTTCTCATGCCTTCAAAATAGACTATCCATACTCGATTATATATTGGTCAGGTTCGAGTTAGGTTGGGCAACTCGAGACCTCAACCCAAGCCCAACCCAGGTTTTATCGGGTTGGTGTTTGTATAACCCAAGCCCAATGCCAAACCTACTAAAACCTGCCCGAGCCCAACCCAATGTCGGGTCAGTCACGAGTCGGACAGGTTGAACCCCCCTGACTTTCGGCCCTACTCTATTTTACTTTTAACCATATATTTAATAGTCATTAATAGAATGGTTAGGATTGCTTCATTGAAGTAATTTTATAAACATGCTCCATCCACAGTGTGGCCCACAAATTCGGATGGCGTGGATAACTCTACATTAGGGTGACAGGTAAGGAGGACAAGTCACTGCCATTTTTTAATTAGTGTACCAAGCTAAGTGAAAGTCTAGCCCTATAATGAAAAGCGGCACACGAATTGAAGCTGTGATGTGACGTAAATACCATTTGAAGCATGAAGACTGACAATCGCAATGGTACTGCATCACCTCGATGGGTTGGTTATTGCAATTTGATTCAATCATGTAGCCAAACGGGGCCATATATATCCATTTCTTGGGAGTTGAATAGGTGTTACCTTACCCTGACCGTATGGGGCCCACCTTGATGAATGTGTTATATATCAACTCTGTCCATTTATTTTTCCATCACATTTTAGGACTTGATCCCAAAACTAAATCAGATCCAAACACCAAGTGGATCACACCACTGGAAACTGCAGCGATTCCCCATTAAAACCTTATTGTAAGTCAGAAAAGGTTTGGATCAAGTGATCTTTGAATTTTTTTCCCTTCATCCAGGTATGTTTGATCTTATCAATAGATTGGATGGCAAATTAACATTACATTGGGCCCTAGAAATAGTTTTTAATAGTGGGCATTCAATCACCACTGTTTCCAGTGGTGTGGTCTACTTGAAATTTGGATCTACTTAATTTTTTGGACCACATTCTAAAATGATCTGGAAAAACAGATAGACGGCGTAGATATATAAACATTCATCAAGGTGGCCCCCACGGTCAGAATAATACCCAACTAACTCATTACCCGGGTAACACCTCATCCGCGTCCCGTTTCTTCACGTCCTTCTCTTGTAAATACCGATCAATTCATGCATGCCGCCCAGCACTCACGCGTCACCCGCGGATGCTGTGGCTGTAGGGCATGCATCCAAAGGAGCCATTGACAAGTCCATGACACGCGAACCACGCGCACTGCTCTACTGTCCTGTTGCGACTATTTTGAGACATTTCTCATCCGAGTCACCCCAATCGACCGACGAACCCTACTTGGCAGACCGGGTTGAACCGGTTGGCCCAACACTACCATCAATCCAAAATTCAAGCCCAAGACCTTTCTAGGGGCCACATTAGCCATCCTTGGCAGTTTGCCAAATGTACGGTGAGATGGGCTTACTTTTCTGATACACGCTTTTATGTAATAGTGTGCATGAAGTATACTGTTTTGTCGGCCTAACAAAATTATTACAATTTCTGATATAAGTGCCTTTACAAGTAAGTCATTCCCCGAACACTCTCCATTGGGCCAGCCCAAGTTAGCCGCTTCATGATATCCAGATGCCCAAAAAAAGTAAGGCTGATGATCATATATGGTCCACCATCTGAAATTGGAGGTTTCATTTTTATCCATGGTGTAGCTATCTAATGATCGTATGGGCCTGATTATTGGGAATCCCATCCTAATTTAGTCGGTTGACCGTCCCTACAAATACAAAAGAGGATAACCATTCAAATTCATGTGGTGGCCTACATGATGGGCTGATAGGTTTGATTTTTCGAGAGTGCAAACTTTTGCAGTGGGGCCCATGCAAGACACGGTTTAGATGCTACACTTGTACACCCCTGGGTGGTGTAGAATAAACTTATTTTGAGAGGACTTGCTGGGGACCAGGCTCATGATATTTATATATTTTTCCATGGTTGTGCATAGAAGCACTGTTATTTCAACCGGCCGACACTTAGGCACATGTGTTGATGTAAAACATGTGTGTGAGATCTGAGCTTTTCATTAGGTGGGACACACTTTTTAGATCTTCAAGTGGGGTCGCAACAGACAAAGAAAGGGACAACTAGAGTATCTTTTTAATCATTGATTGGTATACATTGGTCCACCAGAGGAGTGAATTGCCTTATCTTTCTCGTCTTTTATAAGATTGCTTCCTACCTGACATATCTCGCTCACGTGTTTTATACAGACACGTGTGCCTGCGTGTGGATGGGAAAGTCTCCCACACGCGTGTGGAAACAGCAAAGCTACGTATATATAAAAGTAAACTAAGCACCGGCTGCAGACGCTAGGGGCATGGATGGAATTAGGCGTCTAATAATATACGGATGGAGATTATTGTCTGGTTTAGATGCCAAGCTGGCCTATGCAAAATACAAATAAAAGACATCTCGGGACGATTCTAGCCATGTTCCTAGCTACACAAAAGGCAGCAGACAGGTGTCAGTCACTTTCTTCTCTTTCCTTGTACGAGTCGGATTACACAACGGGAAATAGCTGATTCCCATCTCCAAAGATCGACTCACGTGCCTATATGTCACGTGTATGCAAGATACGGTGGTGCTCATCAGATGATCCCTCCCTTCATGTTTTATATTTCCAAACATAAGGCTGGGCCACTCATCAGGTAAGTCAAAGATACACATTGAATGTGGTCCGTTGATTACCGTTTTCCTAATGTGTGGCCAACCGGTTAAAAAGGTACGGTGTGGAAATCACCACTAGGTGGATCCTGGGTCTTGCGCACGTGTGCAACCATGGCTCATGCGGTGCGTTAGTATTGCCATCTTGAAGATGGAGCGATTGGATCTGATTACACGTAGGCCCTGTCATAGGTGGTCTGCGTGTCAATGATCATAGTTGTTAGACCATCCTATTTATCTAACTTTTTTTTTTTTCATTTGTTTATTAGCTTGGTAGATCCCTCACCGTCCGTTCACACTTCAGGGTTAGCCACCCCACAGTGGATAGATACAGACCTCAGTGATGAAACGAAATATCTTTCACACAGTAGATAGATACCAAGACCTCATTGTTGAAACGAAATATCTGTCACTCAGTGTACCGCTTGAGATACGGATCTGGGTGTATCTTATCCATCTAACCTGTTTCTTTTTAAAAGGTGAAAAATAGAAAGTGATGAATTACTTATAAAGTAACGGATCAGATTGTTTGATGGATTTTATTTTTGAAATGTCGGTAATATAAAAGCTGATGACAATGCATGGGTGGACCCGATCGATGCATCGCAATGCACAGGAGACAGCATCCATCGCTGATCCAAACCATCG
This sequence comes from Magnolia officinalis, assembly GCA_021015155.1. Classification (NCBI taxonomy): domain Eukaryota; kingdom Viridiplantae; phylum Streptophyta; class Magnoliopsida; order Magnoliales; family Magnoliaceae; genus Magnolia; species Magnolia officinalis. The sequence goes on from JAJHSJ010000001.1 coordinate 117,041,375, forward strand.
ATCTGATGGTTCACTGGATGCGATGCGCACACATATGGTGTAATTTCAGAAGCTTCCACTGGACCCGTGAATAGTTCAACATTCGATGACAAAGATTCAATGGCTAGGATCTCCCAATCTAGGAGACGTTGGTTGCATGAGCCGCGTGGGGAACAATGGCCTGCTTTCCAGAACTGTAATTTGGGGTGGCATTCTGGTAGTTTGGCAAAACGGTAAGGGCTCTTTCGTAGTTACAAGCGCGGGAGAAATTTTCGTCGGATACGAAGAGTCAACGCCGGTAATTTGACTATGACTACTCGGTGTAATTGACGGCCGCCGGTTTTCTGACGACTCAGTTAAACGTTCTAAACTTTACGGTACGTGAAAAGCAACTCAAAAGAAAGTACGGGCCTCTTCTCCGCGATTTCGCGTTTCTTGTCGGGCCAAATGCAACTTTCTCAAATCCAGTTTACAGTGCATCAAGATTCCCGCCCTCATAGGACTCTGGAACGAACATGCGTAGCGTCTCTAGGCTACGGGTGAAAGTAGGCCGTGCTAGGTTGTCATTTACTTTAGGATGGATCTGGGATGGATGACACGTGCAGGAAGTGGGCCTAGGCTTGAGTATTTAGCTCACTAGCTAACTCATTTATCAAAAAGAAATGCTTCGCGCATAAAACACCATAGTCTATGAGATCCACCTTGTTGTATATTGAAATCCACTCCATCTATCAAGTTCTATCTTCAACATTAGGGAGTGTTTGGCCAGGCGGATTGGGAGGGATTGAATGGTATTAAGGTGGATGGCATCACTTTTGAGGTAATGATGGCTGCGTTGATTGGTGCAAGATCAATGGGATTGCTATATCCTGGGATTAGATCACCAAGTCTGTCTGGCACGCCCGTCCAATCCCGGGATTGCACCTTCCAATCACTTCCAATCCGTCGAACCAAACATGTCCAGGGCAAAATTGAATGGGATTAGGGTGGATTGGATGGATTTTAAGGGCCTGTTTGGCCAAACCGATCCCACGGTATTAAGAGGGATGGGATCGTGATATCCCGGGATATGCATGACGAGCCAAACAGATCCGGTGAACTTGTCCCGAGATATAAGCAATCCCATGGATCTTAAAACAATCCACTAACATCACCATCATTACCTTAAAATTGATCTCATCCCTTAGTTGGATGGATTGGAAGGTAAAATCCTGGGATATGCTGGGCGTGCCAAACAGACCTAGTGAACTTGTCCCGGGATATAACAATCCCATGGATCTTAAACGAATCCACTGACACCACCATCATTACCTTAAAATCCATCTCATCCCTCCTAATCCCATGGGATTCGCCCGGCCAAACAGGCCCTAAGGTAATGATGGTGATGTCAGTGGATTGCTGGCAATCCCATGGAATTGTTATATCCCGGGATCAGAATCTTGTGTCTGCTTGGCACGCCCGGCCAATCCCGGGATTTACCTTCCAATCCCTTCCAATCCGCCCGGCCAAACAGGCCCTTAGGCTCCTAAGCCAAAAATCAGCTAAATCCAATACTCGGACGGGGCATAAAACACATGAAACAATGGAAATGAAATCTTGTCCATAAGTTTGTGTGTGAAAGTACTATAATGGTTTATATCTTTCATCAAATTCGTTAATAAAGTCCAACTCCCAAGAATTAATATAATATAGAAAACCAAACATAATACAAGATTTAAAAAAGTTAGACGCTGGAACTCAACCATTTTAGGAGTAGTTTTACATTATTTCATTGATGAAGCTTAGTTTTTATATGTGCAGTACAAATAATGGTTCTCACCTGAGGACGTGGATGGGGGTATTACCTGGTTACACACACTTTCGATGCCTTAATATGGTACAATGGAAAATTGCTAGGTGATGTCATTGTGTGTTTGGTATACATGGAAGATGTGCTCGCACCTGAAGAGATTTGATTGATTTCGTCGGGTCTATAAAATACTTGTCAAGTGAACGGATCTATCACGAATGAGATGATGATACTCTTAGTGAGACCGTCTCTCACAATCCTTTCAAAATGGAAGATCTTCTCAGAGACATTCGAGGAGGCAGTAACGATCGAGAATATTTTGAATATCATGAGATTGGACATATGTCTAAGCCAATCTAATTGTGGCTCGAGCCTGGGTTGGGAGAGGTAATTTAATCATCAGTTAATCCCAAATCGTATATTAATTGAAATTAAGAGAACGAAAGAACTAGCTCGAACCTAGTCCAATAATAGATTGGTGTCAGGTGTTAAACCCCACCTCACTTCAGACCATCACCTATTGGATAACTAAATGCAAGGGAGGGTTTGATCTAGATCGTCCAACATCTCGAAGTCAATAAGGTGAGCCATTAGCAGAGATGTCGACTGATCATGATTAGTCCAGTTTTAGCCCTTGAGTTCGCGGATCTTTGTCTGATGGTCAATATTGAAGAAACTTTGGTGGTTCCAGACTCAATCTTTAGTGAGCTATGAACATCTCCACGATAGATTAGCTACGAAAAGAAGATCGAGGAGTCAGTGAGTCCAAATTTGACTAGAGTCCCTTCTCCCTAATCCAAGTCGCTAATTCTAGAGCAATTAATATGATTTTCATATCGAGAACTACGACGTGAACACAAAGGATCTAAAAGTAATAAGGAAACCCAACAATATATTTCACCACCTTGACAATCTATATAAAGAGCACACGAAGAGGAGCTCAGCCCCAATGTCGAACAAACACATCTATCTACTTTTCATTTATATTTCCTTTCAGTAGTTTAGCTTTGCATATGTAACTACTGCATAACGGCTCCCGCTATAGTACCTTTGGAGTATGAGTAAATATCATCAACCTTAAGTTGTAAGATCATGATCAATTGAGTTGCGATTCAGTTGATCATATTAACGTCTATCTTGCTGATCACTCGCCTGATTGTCTATTCCAATAGACAAATCATGTATTTATCCTAATTTTGTCTTGCTTTTATTTATGTATTTGGTTGATTATTATTTTGTCGATTCTAATGGACTACACATTTTAATATCAATAAAGTTAGTCATTTGTTTAGCCTTGTTCTATTTATTTGTACATTTTCTATTTATTTAAATGTATACAAATCTAAATATCGGTGAAAGAAAAAGTTTTTAATGTTGTAAGCGCATGTCTATTATCACAAGTAAAAAGAACTTATTCGAAATGGCTAATTCCTAATCTTTCACAAATCAACTGAACATAGCCCAAATCAATGGTTGAGAGGATAAGTAGATCTCGGCCAAATCTCTAATCTATCCATCTCGGCATGGGAAACACCAACAATTCAATCAAAACCTCTAAGTCAGCACACCATGTATTTTACTCTAATAGGAACAATCAATCCAAGTCATTGTTTACATATGTAGCCTAAATTGATTGAATTGACAACAACATCACCCTACTTGAATGGGTGGAAGACAAACACAATTTAATGAGATTTGATTGGCCCACAAGTCTTTATTAAAGATGAGGCTTAGGCAAGTATCTTGAAAAGTTATTCGGTCTGATACGTATTTGATTATGTACTCAACTAAAAAATGTACATTGGAAGGATGTTCCACCCTCGACGTATTCTGGCCCCATCTATGACAGAGGCTATGGGCCAACCAAATCTCCACTTTCCATCCACTTCTCACTCCAACCTGTTGGTGTAGTACCCGATCTCTCTCTCTCTCTCTCTCTTGGGCGGTGTACATTTTACATCTACGACACGGTAGATCTTACAAGCCATGGGTGTATGAAATAGGTGTTTTGATCTCATAGACTCTTCTAGTCCAATACTTTGGTTCCTGGCAGAGAGTGATGTGCAGTAATTACTGACTGCACACATGGGATGTCATTTATTCAACCCAAATACCTAAATGTACCGTGAACAAAAATTGTTCTTTTTTCATTGTAGAGCTGTTTGATGGATGGGCATTTATTGGACGGTTGACAATAAAAGATAGAGATTTTTATTGCAAAATTCCTCATAAATTCTTACTTTATACAAAATAATGCTGCCATGAGTGTGCTGTTTTGAGGGAGAAAATTATGAAAATTTCCTCCATTAGTTTTTGTTTATTTATTTAATGACTAAAGTTGAGAATGGTAGAACCATGTAGTCCATGTATGACATCCAACCCATCTAACATATGCATGCAATCACCATGATCGCCCACACAAAAATTTGAGCTTATTAAATTATTCAATGGGTTACAAGTGAATTTGAATGTTTGTAAGTGGTGTAAGTTATTTATTATTGTGTGGCCCATTTAATGATCAGATGCACCATATTTTCTATTCACCAGATTATCATGTTTAGGTGCATATATTGGATGCCTTGGATGTCATACACATGCCAATTGGGCCCCACAAGTCTCGGTTTCAACACTCTCTATAAATAAAGGAGAGAGAGAGAGTCATTTTGATAATTTCACGCTTCCAAAAACACCCCCAGTAATTTCCAATCACAAAGGCATTATTTGGTAAAATCTTAATTAGTGAGGATTACCCTAAAAGTGTCTATAAATCAGCAGCAACGATTATTCAATTCAATCTAAATTTTAAAATGGAACTTAGAATCAGCATCCAAATTTTTGGATCGTTTAGCTTTAGATAATATTTGCCACATGTATCATTTCTTAGTAATTGCATGTCGAGAATCATTCATCAAATAATTTAATTAAATTAATAGTTATCACATATAAGTGCCTGCGTATCAAGCATCATTTGCAGCCAGAGCATCAAATAACAGCCCTTTAATCTTTAGCTTTTTATAGGCCGAAGCTGATCTGTGGCGTTGCTGCAAAGCTAAAAGTAAAGTGGGGAAAGAATCCACGAAAAGATTCATATCAATCTAGTCATCGTTTGGTGTCATCCAGTGGCATACGGACCATGCGTTTCGTGGGTCCCACAATGGATGATCCACACCTAGTGCACTATCCGAGTTTTTGATTGGCGGACATTAAAATGGACGGTGAAAATGAAATGTATGGACGGTGAAAATGAAATGTATCACCAGTCCATACTCAACAGAGATAATGTCTATTAACCAGTGGAGATAATTCCAAAGGAAAATGTCCCTCAGATCTGGGCCATTCATCAGGTAGAGTTGACTGTAAGCATGTCATGCATGGACCAAAAGTAATGTTCGTCCACTGAGCACGGATGTCAAACTTGTACGAAAAAAAGGGCCGTTAGAAAAGTTCAATGGACGAAATTCAATGCACTTCCGGCTCACGTGAATGTACTGCTTTGATTTTTGGTAAATGGCATATTCGTAGCTTACTCCCTCCCTGATGAATCTTGACACGTGCTCACATGAGGAGCCTTTCGATGAACCACGACCCTAGAGATGCGTACTATTGGACGCGGCTTCGTGGATCTCTGACTGTGGGGCCCACCATGATGTATGAGTCTTATATCCACACCGTCCATCCATTTCGTCAGCTTATTTTAGGGAATGTTCAAAAAATGCAGTAGATTGAATTCTAAGTGAACTACATTTCAGGAAATAGTAATGATTGAATGCCCACTATTAAAAATTTCCCAAGGTCCACCGTAATGTTTATTTTCCATTCAACCTTCTGATAATGTCACCGATAATTGGACGATGGAAAACACAAATATCAGCTTGATTCAAAACTTTTGTAGCCCACTGGATGGACAGCGTGGATATAAGATATATACATAAAGATGGGCTCCGCAGAAGCTGTGATCTTTTTTTTTTTTTTTTTTTTAAAATTATTTTTTACACACGCACACATACCCCCACACACTCACACCATGGTGGAATTTCACCACCTATGGGCACTCGAACCCTTGACTAGGTGTTGAAACTCCTAAGAGTCTACAACCAGAGTAAGAGTAAAGACCCACAAAAGCTGTATTCCCTACCATTATTTAGTTATTGTGGTTTGCATCGTGGGCCATCTTTATAAGGCCTGCAGCATGAATGGTCAAGATTCACATACCTCATGTCCGGACGGCTGCCTATGCGTTAGATAGGTGAAAGACTAGCTCATTTCGCAATAAGAGAGAGTGGTTCGCAGGCAGTCTCAGATTCGGTACTAACCCCATTAGGAAGGACGTGGGTGCTGAAAAAGCTCAGTTGGCTGCCCTTTTCGAGACCATTTTAATGGTGGGCATTTTATCCTGGCACTTGAGGTTTGGATTTGTCCCTACCTTAAAATGATATGGCAAAATAGATGGATGGCATGGATAAAACGCAAATACTATAGTGGGCCTGCGTAGCTTTTGCGGCACCCATGTAGGTACTCGAGGCATCACTATCTAATCAAATCCAGGAGAAGCATGTAAGTGACACGTTACCCCTTCGTGAGAAAAAAAGGAAACATTGATCCGGTGGACCATAGTAAATAAGAAGTTACAATGTCCAAGTTAGCTGTTGCATTTGGTGGTCAGGAGGTGGACCGTACAGTTGAAGTTGAGAAAAAGAAAGTACGGGTGTACACTGCGTCGAATTGAGTTGAGCTGGCCTCAGCTCTACTCGGTCAGTAAACATGCTCAGCTCGTGTTCGGCTCAGCTAGCTTGGTGACCGAGCTATTATGTCCAGCTCGACTCGGCTTGATTAGCAGATCGGACCAGTTCGATTTGAGTTTGAGCTCGAGTCGAGTTCGAGTTCGAGTTTTCGAGCAGAGTTTGAGTCGAGTGCTTACCGGCGAGCAAGGCAGGCAATGGCTGGGCATGGCAGGAGGAGGACCAGTAGGCGAGTAGTAGATAGGCCAGACGGCCGACCAGGGTAAGAGGAGGACGAGCAGCAAAGTAGACGGTCATGTAGGTACCATCGGAGACCAGACAACGCAGGGCGATGGACAGGCAGCCAAGCAGGGTGACAGCGAAGGGTCGTAGGGTCGAGAGAGAGAGAGAGAGAGAGAGAGAGAGAGAGAGAGAGAGGCCAGGGTCGCTAGTCAAGCACGACGAGCAGACAGAGAGAGAGAAAGGCTAGGGTCGCTGGTTGGGTAGGGAGTTTTTTTTTTTTTTTTCTAACAAAACGAAAAGGGTAAAGTGATTTAAGATTTTTTTTTTTTTTTTTTTACTACTTGATCGAGTCGAGCTAATTCAAACCAAGTCGAGTTGATTCAAACTGATCGAGTTGAGTCGAGTTTGAGCTATGTATTGAACCGAGTCGAGTCGAGCTTGGGCTAGCTCGAACTCAGTTTCGAGCTCTAAAAACCAGCTCAACTAGGATCAAACTCAGCTTCAAACCGAGCCGAATCGAGCTTTTTCGAGCTGAGTCAAGCGAGTTGACCGAGCTAGCTCAATTCATGTACGACCCTAAAAGAAAGCGTTAATCAGCTAAATTTACATTGGTCCAACGACTGGGATTTATGGGGCGTGGTTTAAGTGGATCCGTGGATCCACTGAGGTGGGTGGGACCCCTGACTGTGGAGCCCATCGTGATGTAAGTGCCTTATATCCATGCCGCGCGTCCATCCGTTTTGACAACTCGTTTTAGAGCTTGATCCCAAAAATGAAGTAGATCCAAATATCGAGTGGACCATAATACATGAAACAATGTTGATCAACCATTACAAAATTTCTTGTGGGCCACAAAAGTTTTAGATGAAGCTGATATTTGTGTGGTCTCTTCGTTCAGGTCTTTGTGACCTTATCAATAGGTTTGATGACTAATAAGCATTTTGCTGGCCCCCATAAAGTTTTTAGTGGTGGAGATTTAATCACGACGGTTTCCTGTGGTATAGTCCACCTAAGATTTGGATCTGCTTAATTTTTGGGCTCATACCCTATAATTATCTATCAAAATAGATTGACGGTGTGGATGTAAGGTACATACATTAAATGGGCCTCAAATTTGGGATCTACACAAACCGCACCCGGATTTTCGAGCTATCCTATCATCCGTCCATGTGTCACGTGGAATGGAAGTTCTAGCCACGTGCATATCTGCAGTTCCAATTGTCCTAAACATCTACTGTTTGAGGGTCATTACTCTTACTCCAGTGGTAGACTCTCAGGAGTTTCAACACCTGGTTGAGGGTTCTGAGTACCCATGGGTGGTGAAATCCCACCATGGCGTGAGTGTGTGTGCGTGTGTTAAAAAGAAAAAAAAGAAAAACATCTACTGTGGGACGTTTATGGTTCGGCTCCATCACGACCACAGAAAAGGCACACGTCCAAGACGATCCAAACCGGTAATCTACTAGATTACAATATCTGCAATCATTGAAAAATTAGCCAGTTATCTGATGGGCCATCCAATACATGCAAATCTTATAGTATAGTACATGTGGAGCAGTGCGCTTCCTTTCCAACCCCCCTAATTTTTCTTTAACTCTCCAGAATGAGTTGGGTGATACAATCTAATTCACAAGGTGGTCCACGACATCAACATGTTCAATTGCCTGGGAAGTGTGCCACGTGTACAGAGGGTTAGGATCGTCAGGTGGGGTGAATCATAAACGTAACTTGTCCCAATATTAATTAGACAGGTCCACTCATCAGGTGGGCCACACATGCCTAAAAACGGACACTTAGTAAAAAACGACCAATGGTTTCCATCTCAGCAAACAAAGTCGATGCCCCATTAGTGGGGCTTGCATGACTGCAGGGTCCAACAACGGATGATTTGTTAAATGATATAGAATAAATGAGCCATAGTCCAAAAACCTTGGTGAATGGATAACCCAATTTCTCGATTAACAGATATTTTTGGTTGAATACCGCCAATCTACAGCATTTTATATGTAACAGTCCAGCTGAAGGCATCATTTGGACGGTTGAGAACATCTGTTTTTTTGTTGGACATTAAAAAAAAGAAAAAAGAAAAAAGAAAAGGGATCGATGGTGTATGACATAGTTTTGATCGATAAGATGTAAAGGATTTAAATTAATTGGACTAAAGCAAAGTATATAATGTGAACTTTTAGTAATAATATAATTGCCTTATACCAATCATATTGAGAGAGATTTTTTTATAGGATGACGATAAAACTAACTACATAGTGTTATGCAGCTAAGGAACAACATGCTTAGAAGATAAGTGTAGCTTAAATGTGTTGAGAATTTCGTATTTGGTTAAATTAAATATTCTTTTAAAAATCAAAATCAAAGTTAAATTATTATTTTTTTGAAAGTTGTGAAAATGTGGATTTCCTTTATTCCGCCTTGCTTAGATATGAAAAAAAATTTGGGTTTATAAATAGTTTTGAGTATTGCTGGTGCATATCGTGTCACTATTACTCTCTCCCTTACGAACCCTCATTGATGGGCTCAGGTGTAGTGGTTCCTTCCTAATTCCTAAGTCCTGAATGTAGGATAAAATAAGGCTTGTGGGGAGTAAAATTCACTAGCAACCTATCAATGATAAACATAAAAAAGAATAACTGGTGAGACTTTAAGGGTATCATCGACAGGTGATAGAAGGAAGAAAGTAGCCTTAGTTTGATCAAGAACTACATTGATTAGACCTGAGTTATTACAAGTTGAGGGCTCCAACTTAAAAAGAAAGGCTTAGAAACATGCATACAAGAAGAGGCAGTGAGAAAAGGGTTAATGACCTCACTGTGTATTGGCATATATTGGGCCACCTCACCCATCCTTCTCAAGGCTTCAAAAGTCAAAACTAAAGTACAATTAAACTTTGACCCAGTACCAACCTGGCTATTCTTTGGTGCTTGTGGGTCCCACCATGATGCATGTGTTTTATCCACACCGTGTATCCATTTTTTCATCTCATTTTAGAGCTTAATACCAAACATGATGCAGATTCAGATCTCAAGTGGACCACACCACGGGAAACACAGTAGTGATTGAATGCTAACCATTAAAACTTCCTATGGCCTACTGTAATGTTTATTTGCCATCCGACCTTTTGATTAAGTCACAAAGACCTAGATGAAATGAAAACACAAATATTAGCTTCGTCCGAAACTTTTGTGGCTCTCAAGAAGTTGTTAAAGGTGGACGTTCAATCACCACTATTTCCTTTGGTGTGCTCCCCCTAAGATTTCCATCTACCTCGTTTATTGGGTCAAGCCCTAATATGAGCCGTAAAAATGGATGAACGGTTGGATAAAACACACACATCAGGTGGGGTCCACATAGCACCGCTCAGTCAACTGATTTTTTCCATTTTTTACAAAGCGAGACAAAAAGTAAAGAAAGTCCTGCGCTAATAATGGGAACGCAAAAGCAACCGAGATTGAGTGCGTGATGAGAGGTGGGGAATAGGTGATAACTGCGAGGAAATCCACATAAGACGGTTTGCAAGTTGATAACCATACACGTGTCAACTTGGCACAACTGTATGAGATGTGGGCCGTTCATCAGATGGGCCGCAGTGGACATGCTCTGGTCTACAATTCATCTGGTGGGCCATAGGTGTATGAGCGGATCATTTTGACTTACTGGGCTAGTGCATGTTCGCAATGGTCTCTACTTGATGATTGGCAAGGATCTGCAGAGTATAATTACGCATGCTCCCTAGATGTATCCATTCCCTTCTTTTGTTTTTTTATTAGTATTAATGATGAAGAAAGGATTGCCGTTGAATGATATTAAGGTCGACTTCGTCTTGGCTCTGTCTCGACAGAGAATCGCCAGCATGGCTCGCCCCAATGGGGCCCACATGCTAGAATTCTCCTATGAGTCGAACGCCCCTAGTCTCGGTGCTATAAAAAAACAAGCAACTATCCCATAACACGCATCAGTGGCAATCTTCACCGTCGATTTAGGAAGTTGAATGCGGGACGTTGAAATTCTTCTTTATTCATCTACACAGATATAAATATGGTCAGAATCACCTATTAATATGGCTCAGATGTCGTATAATACAGAATATGAACGGTTCAGATCACTGGACCATCTATTAGTATGTGGGCCCCCATAGGGCGACACATACTGCCTACCCTGAGTCGCGACAGAGGGAGGACTATCTCATTAAGGTTAAAAAGAAAAAAAGAAAAAAAAGTCAACCGGCTCTTTTTTAATTTTTCTTCATGGAGGGTTATTTGATACTCCGGCTGCATATGATGCTTGATACGCAGGCACTTCAAAAATGGTACATGTGGAATGAGTGATAGCATATTAATCTGGCAGAATTGTGGATATCATAGTATTAAAGTTACAATGGAAGACATAGATTGGTTTCGTAATTTGAACCTTTGATTAGTGGACACGTATTTGTTGAAATAAGACCATTGGATTTTTTTGATTTAATGGTCTAATAAATGTCCATAAATAAATAACCTCAAATTTTAGTTTATGATACATCTAAACTTCCATACATAAATTAGACGGTTTAATTCAATTGATTTTATGCACGTGTGCGATTTGTAAGTAATTTGTAAGTGCCTGTGTATCATGCATTACGTTGTACAGAGCATCAAAGAATTTCTCGTTACTTTATCTAACAGTCGGAGAGTGATAAATGTCGCCCGTAAAGCGCCTCATCTTCCAGAGATAACCGATGAAGGTTGAGTAAAAGCCTCGCACGGTTAACGTACTTTTGGTAAGAACACATTGGATGACTTGGATGAGATCTAGACCGTTTACTTTAAGGCAGGTTCGGACGTGAATTTCCTGTCTTCCGCCCTCATGAAGTACTAATGGTTGGAAGCTACGTGGCACTCACGGGAATGGCCATGAGAATCCACTCCGTACATCAGTTTCACGAGCTCATAACATACAAGACTCCAAAAACCAATATCCATCACTGAAGTAGGCACACTATAAGATGTTACCAAAAATAAAGCATATTTGCCTGCAACTGTTGCGAAGGGGCGAGTGACGTTTTAAGAACTATTTTATCACATGTGCTTCAGCTTATTCTTAATATTTTTAATTTTATTTTTATATTTTATAAAAATGATAAATCTTTAATTTATAAATACCAGGCTTTTAACATATGAAACAACATAAATAAAACTGTTCATCATTGAAACCTTTTCAGAGCCAACCATAGTATTTATATGCCAACCAAACCATTCATAAGGTTATTACCACTAGGATATACTAATTATTTTGCTCTACCATCATATAAATATTTATGTATTTTATTGTGAAGGATGTTTGTTTACCTTCTTAAGTCATGCATTCTAATTGTCAAAAATCCTATATTATCTACGGTTAGCAACCTTTTATATTCACATGCCATGTTAAGGGTTGATCAAAATATATCTTAACCATTGGATGTCTATCAAGTATAATTTAAAATAAATTAATGATAAAAAATAAAACTTTATTGTTGAAAGACCACCAATTGAAAACCTCAAAAGTTTCTAGTGGACTTTTAAATACTTGATAGAAGATCCAAACCTTAAGATTACACTGCCTATTCATGTCCCAAATGGATAAAGTTGATCTCATATTGCATTGTATATACTCTGAGGACTTTGATCATAAAGATACTAAGTTACACTTACTTTTAGTGGCAATATGGTAACCTTGTAAGGAGAGCAAAATCATGATCCATGTTAGCCACCCTTGCTAGGGATCGATACCAAGACCTCAAGTGTTGAAACGAGGTATCTCCACTCACTCTGCCAGTTGAGCTATGGATCTGGGTGTCACAATGAAATACATGGACCACAACTTTCCATTAGCTACTAAGCCATTGAATCCAATCTTAAGTATCTCACAAGATTAAAGGTACTATAAGAATTAACTCAATAAATACATGATGCCATAAATTAGTCCTAAATAACGTTGGTTTCCCAAGACAAAACCTCAATGGTTCCATCCCATTGTTTCCTGCAGTGTGGTCTATTTGAATTTTTGATCCTACTCAATTTTTTGGATCATATCTTAACATGAGAGGGGGAAATTTATGGATAGGCTAGATATCTCGTAGACATCTTGGTGGCCCTTGTATCATTGGGTGAGGGGAACAATAGATTTAGTCAGTTTTTCTCCCTAAAAGCGTGATGGTTGGAACAGGTCTTGTTGAAATTTATACCAACAGTTAGTATTGCATCCACCAGGTTGCTTACCTGTTTATCTAATATGCCTGTTATTTTGGAGGTGCTTCTTATACATGAGATCAGTTTCAATGGATTGTTGAGATCTTCGGCACATGCCATGCATCCTTATGGGTCTACCATACTTCAAATCAGACTGCGTTGCGAAGCCATAGCCGAATTTCATGTGGTAACCCTGTGCGTCACCGCAGGCCTCAACTTACCACCAATATGCCATTTGTGTAGACATCCACACCATACAAATGGTACGTCCCACCATGAAGATCGCTAGGCACAGATAGGCTGTTCCACTCATCAGGTGAGCCACACGATTGGAAATCAATGGATAAGATGCTAGTGTGGCCCATTTAATGAATGGATCAGCCTTAATTTTTTTTTATTTGAGCAGTAGTCGTCATGGTAGGGCCACCATTTGGATGGTACCTATGTACTGTACAACCGCATCATGGAAAGATGGCCCCGCGTCATAAGTCAAAGACGGTGCCGCAACTGTAGGTGATGGGGCACCAGCACAGAAGAGATTCAAGGGGTGATTCGCAGCATACAAAAGCCACTCACTTGAGCTGATCCAAACCATTAATCAGGTGGTCCATAGAGGCCAACAAGAACATAATCCACATCAAAATCAGGCTTCTGACTCATCAGGTGGGCCAGGCATGCATGAAATTAAAAAGAAGAAGAAAGAGAGCAGTTAGAGAAATAATGACCAACCGTCCATAGGACCATATCCGACATGATGAGTGGACCATGACCTTTGAGCCTGTCATATCCAAAGTGGCCTCTGTCTGACACGTGGCCCCAATCCCTTACACGTGTCTTATGTATGTTGGCGCGTATGCTGCAAATCCCCAGCATTTCGAAGAGAATTTCACCGTCAAAATTTTAACAAGTCAAAAGAATTCCCACAAGCAATGAAAAGGTCAAAAGAATGAATAATTTCTCATTTATGTTTGGTTAATACGCGACAAAATAGAAGCGCTTGTCCAACAACTCATGTTTACGTTAACATAAAATTCGATTTTATGCTCCGTTTTCGCAATGCTTTCATACCACATGTCACCTAACGTTAACCAATATGTACACGTGGCATCATTAAAACGTTGCATGTCGATCATGGTAAGGAGTTATTGTACAATACTCGACCTGAGTATGTAATGTTTACTTAGTATTTCAGTTTGTGCTGATGGGGCCCATGATTCAGTGGTTAAAACTTCAAACCGTTGATACGATGGAGTACTACTCCACCATCGATGGTGCATACTTCAGAAAAATCTTAGTTGGGATTATCCCAAACCTTCAGTTGGTCTCCAGGAAATAGACGGTCATGGACTAAAGCATAACACCAGCCCACATTCAACTGATAAAAAGAACCTAGATTGGATATCAAGACCATCCATGACCGGATATCTATATCTACGATCACTGAAACCATGGGCCAACCTGTCCCATCACTCCTCATGGCATGTGTATCATATGTAGCACTGGATCCAAGTGGGTGTACCAAAGCTACAATAAGGTTAGGAATTAAGTGAACTACCATTCCCACGCCAATACCAAAGCATTCCATGTGTAGTCATGTTCCTATACAAAAGCATTATTTTGTAAACCCTAGGCCATTAGTTAGCTTTGACAACTAAAATGTCGTTTGGTGGACCACCCAACTATCCATCGACACGTGGCTTAATCTGTTTCAAATCCTTTAATTAGTCGCCATATGATTGACCTACTTCTAATACTGTGTCTCCCAAATTCTAATCTAGCTTAGAGGTTTTGATGGGAACAGTGGTAGAGGTGGACCATGTGCTGGAACATGTGGCTTCCTTGTTTCGAGCCTATCAGGGTACGCTACCTTCCTAATTAGGCTCTGAGCCCAAGGGGTACATGTCCTTATACATTGATAGGAAAATTCATCACATGTTCTTTTAATAGGAAAATATCAAAGATATCCCACCGTCCATGATGGAGAGGATTAGGTGCGGCCTGGGCCTCACGGTGCAACCCTGACTGTGGGGATCACCTTGATTTATGTATTGTATATCTATGTCATCCATCTGTTTTTTCAGATTATTTTAAGGTATGAGACCAAAAGTGAATCAGATTCAAATATCAAGTGGACCACACCATAGGAAATAGAGGTGATTGAACACCCACCATTAAAAACTTCCTAGGGCTCACTGTAATGTTTATTTGCGATCCAACCTGTTGTTATGGTTACACAGACTTCAATGAAAGAAAAAAAACAAATATCAGCTTGATCCAAAACATTTGTGGACCACAAGAAGTTTTTAATTGTCAATCACCACTTCTTCCAATGGTGTGGTCCAACTGAGATTAATTTGGGTCTGCTTCATTTTTAGGCTCATGCCTTAAAATGAGCTGAAAAATAAGGTGGACGGCATGGATATATAATAAATATATCAAGTAGGCCGGCCCTTGTACCGTTTTGGGTGAGGCCCGGCCACACCTAATCCTCTCCCGTTTGATCGTAGGTGGGAATGCCGATCATATCATATTTCCTACCTACTTTTCAAGTAGTGGGCCGGAATTGAAATTTAGGTTCGTGAGATTCCATCCACCACCATGAACGGACATCAGTATATGTTTGGTACAAAGTCTCATGAGTGGTACGTGGAACACATAAGCCGTAGTCTTGCTTCGTAGGCGCAGTTCCTATAGATGGATGGATAGCCTCCCTTGACTAGCAGGCATGCACCTGCAAATGTTAAATACGTGTGCCTCGTACGTGCCCAAGATCCACACATGTGGAGCTTGACGTCATTTGTGAGGTAGACCCAGTATGACCTAGCTCAAAAGCATGTCAGGTCCACTCAATAGGTGGACCGCTCATGCACGTTCAGCACCGAATGGTGGTTATCCTTTTTCAACTGCCTATCTGTTTGTGCATTCCTGTGGGCCACCTAATGAGTGGAATAAACTATTTTTTATTTAAAGGCCAGGAAATAGGAATATTCACAATGGTGCTCACCTGGTGAATGACTTAGATCCGACACATGCATGGGTGCAGTTTTGGCACGTGTGAGGCATTTGCATCGAGCGTTTGTAGATGGACTTCATCCAATGTAGGATAGATAGTTGGGCCTGATGTAAAGCTATTCAATTGAGGGAGCGTGTGGTACAAGTCAACACGAGCATGGAAATGAAAATGGGGTGTTTTGCTTTGATGGATGGATAGGAGGAATGTATTTACCCTTTTGTATTGCGTGGAATGTGTGTAGACTGATCAGGTGCACGTGTTTGGTCCCCTCAATCACTCCTTGTAATGCTAACCGACCAAATTGCATGCGCATTTGAATATGATTTAGCTGATGTTGTAACATGCGCCTTGTCAAGTGAATCTCCCACCCCTTAATCTCATTTGAAAAACCATCAAATTCCTCGACTGTTGAGAGAGAGGCAATCCTCTTCTGGGTCTCAACCACTCATCTGGTGGGTTCCACCAAGAAAATGCATCAGCCCACGAGTCAAGGCCAGCTTATCAAGTCTGCCACATGCATGGTCATTGACCGTCCATTTCTTTTCTGGAGCACGTGTGGCAGATCGATGAGTGATCAGCCTAGCTATTTTGGGTCAGGGCGTATTTACAGTGGGGCCCCTTCTGATGAGTGGGCTGGATCATGCATATGCATGCCATTCTTGCAAGTGCACCACAAATAACCTCTTCATCTCTCCTATAGCGAATCACCCTATCATTCCTTAATGAAACATAAAAAAATATGTGGCTTGCAATCAAGGGATCACTGTGGCCAATTTGAATCATTTGATTTTGATATAGCTCCTAATTTAAATGGCATTATACTCTTACGTGTGAGAACTTATTTTAAGTAGGAAACAAGAAGAATACTTTAAATGAAATAGTACAAGCGTTTTACATAATATAATTAATTTTCACCATTTGAGACAGTTTCCCATCTCTTTTAAAACTCCTGTGAGATTTCCATTATTTCTATCCTCATTTGCATGAAACAGTCGAGGTGAGAGAGAGAGAAATTTTTTTACGGTTGAAAATCACCAAACTGTAAAAGGGTATGGTAGGGATTTGAAATGGAAGATGGGTCATAGAGAGGAACCTAGTTATCAACTTTTGAAAAAAGCATGTACGTCTGGCTTTTTGGGAAGGCGGGGTCCTCCCTTTCATTTAGCATACGGACAATCAAGATGAGGGTGACGGATTAGCTTTATGGCTATGGTAGGAAATGGATGTATTACTTAGCTTTTGACGTGGTCGGTTCGACCTCATGGGCTGGCTGTGTTCACAAGTCAATGTGGTGGGTGTGGCCCACCTTCTGCCATATGCTGTTAAGAGACTAAAGCTGGCAAATATACTCGGTTTCTATTGTACGGCAATTATGAGAAAGCCAGTATGGGGTGACATGAGAAATGGGCGGGGGGTAAAAATATCTTTCAAGATTTCAAGTGTTTTTATAGTTAATGGATGGCATGAGTATACTTTTAGATGCCAGTGGATGGTTGAATGTTATGATTGATGTACAAGAAACACAAATTAAATTGTTTAAGATATAAAAGGCAGCTCTGGGTAATCAAAATAAAATTTTCGTTGATAAAAGTAAAGTAAATAGTTAAGACATATTTAGAAGAGGAACAGTCACAAAATAGAAAAGTAAGAAGAGAAGTATCTAGAAAAAAACTTTTTTACTGTTGTAATCGTTACAATAATAAAGGTGGTAGATAGAAGAATAAGTTACAACAAAAATATATAAATAGCAGAGGAATTCAATAGAGAAAAATGAATCGAACCTAATCCAACACAACAAACGAAAATACTTATCTTATCGATTTATCTTTTATCTCAGCTTATCCTAAGAGTAGTATCAATCAAGTAGCCGTAATTCTTAGCTATAATATTGATTGCTTGCGTGCAGGTGTAGAGGTTCGTAAGTAATATCCCATGAATATATGGTCAATCTTATAAGGAGATGAATTGCGAGAAGGAGAAAATCAAATGTAAAACAAATTAAGTAATAAAAACTAAACTGATGATTTGATTTAGAGATTTTTGAATGGATGTAATTTAACTGAATTAAAACAACACTCAACCTTCAAAGTTCCATAAATAGGTTAATGTTCCAAAATCATGATGACGTGGATAACATAACTAGGATCCGAGCATTATGGTTGGCCTAATCGGAAAATAAAATAATTTAAACATTTTAAATAAATGATATAAAGATTAGAAAATCATGTATTTGCACAATTGATATATATATATATATATATATATATATATATATATATATATATATATATATATATATATATATATATATATATATATATTCTCAAGTGCCAGTGATTTTAAGAATTCAGTATCCATGAGATAATGAAACTAAAGAAATGTTGCAGGTTGAGAACCTCTTATATATAGAAAATCTAATTGATCTAAGGTAAGCCTATCCATCAATATGGATCTCATATGATGGAAACATATGGATCTCATATGGGGATAAAAAACCTAAACTTAGATAATTGATAACATGCATACACCATTCATCTCATCATTAAAAATAATCAATCATCATAATTTATAAAAATTATTAAACAAATGTGCTTCCCTTCTATCTTGAGCTAGAGGGAACTTAGAAAAACATAATTAAATTACAAAATAGAAAAACAACAAGAAAGAAATAAATGTAAATAGAAAATATCTAAAAGAAAAAAATAATTTATAAAACTTTAATAAAATTGAAAACTCTCTAAAAACCCCAAGTCTTGCTCTTGAATGCTTTGAATGATTCTTAGGAATGTCTTGGGAAGCTCTATTTATAAGTGGAGAACTCCAAGTTTCGCACCTAGTTGGAAAACTTTAGAAACTGCCTCAAATTTACGTTGTTTGCTATAGACTTCACTCTGTATAGTTTTTCAAAATAGACTTCACTCTACGCAATTTCACAAAATGAGCCAGAGTTTCAGAATATGCTTTTTCAAGATGATTTCAGGATTCATTTTCTTCACTTCAAATATTTGATTTTCTTTATTCCTCACTTGGTTTTCTTGAATCTTTGGCATGTGAATTCTTCAATCTTGATTTTCTAAGATCCATCATTTGCCTTGGTGATTCTTGAGCATCAAATTTATGCTTTTAGCACCATTTTCAATCCAAGTTTTTAAATTCACCTTGCAACACAAACATGAGTAAAATAGAACATTAAGCTGTTTCATGTTCATAAAATTAAGATATAAATGGGTGAAATTATACAATATTTGAATCTGAACAAATATTTAGCTGTAATACAAATCTAAACTCATACATTGAATTTATTCTTTATTTGATATCAAACAGTTTTTTTTAAGAGATGCATTCTTACAGTCGCTCGTAACGATCGACTAATTGTAAGTTTTTTCTTTTGTTTGATTTGCATTAGTATTTTGAAAATTTTTTCATGTGGAAGGCACAAAGTAACCTATCTTTAGAGGAAGAACCTTGCTCTCCAATTATTACTTGATCATTGTAAACTTCTGTAAATGGTTGAGTAAGTGACCGATCTTCTCAGAATCTGATCAAATACGTTCATATTAAATATATTTGCTTCTTTTGACTCTTGGGGTTGAAGTTGATCAATTTGGATCAAGCCGCTGTATCAATTCTAGCATATCCGCATAATTAAAAACAAAACCTAGCAACCAACAATTTCATCCATTGATTGTGTCATCAGTACCACTGAGTCATGAATCATGATGTACACCACCTGCTGAGACATGGTTTACCAGCCAAATAGTTTTGTTGCTAGGGTCGAAACTAGGGTGGCAGTGGGTCAGGTTTGGGCTAGGCCATATCCGTGGAGCTAGTTTTCTAAACAGGCCAAGAATTATAGCCCAAACCAAGCCCATGGCCCATTACCTTTTGGCCGAACCCGACCTACAAAAAGTTCATAAAGTCCACATGATCCAACTCGATCAATCTTATTGTAATTGGGTTCGGCTTGAAATCAAACTCGGGTTTAAAAATGGAACATGTGGCTAAGATGCGGGCAGCTCAGTCCGATGCATTCGTAAATAAATCATCCACACATTCTACTTTATTCTGTTTCAGATTTTGGGTTTGGTAAGGTCAGGAGATCTTGCCCAACCCCTTTTAATCTTTATGGTTAGTCAGATTGAGAAGGGTTCAATCCTAACCTGACCCATTTATTTGAATGGCTCATATTTCTATTTCTGGACTGAGCCTGACTTGCTACCCATTTAGCTTTGCTTGAAAGCACCTTCAAAGTGAGCTAGCCAGCTGAGCCGGGTGCCAACCCTAGTTGCGATTGGGATGGGCTGGCGCATCCTCACCTTGAGTCCTGGGCGTAGAAGCCTAAGGGTGGGACCCAGGCTCAACTTTTGGTGGACTTAGAATTGACCCTGCCTATCGGCCTGATTGGTCAGCCCAACCGATCTGGCTCAAGTTCGGTTCCTTAGCTCATGGGCTGGGCCTGAACACTCTTTGGCCCTGCTCAGCCCAGGCCAGTCATGACCCTGTTTGAAGCGCGATCAGCTGCTGGGCTCCACCACACCATTTATGATGATCAAACCCAATTTCTTGCAATGGATTCAGCACTGAGTACCATAAAAAACCATGAAACTATGTCATGAACCACTTCAATTTCAAACCCATCTTAGGCTAATGCCTTTTTTTTTTTTTTTTTTTTTTTGGGTTAGCTTGTTAGTACACACCCATCTTAGGCTAATGCCTGAGTTCGAACCATTGGTCCGAACCTATACATGCAAATTAGGCACGTTAGGTGCACTTTTTTTTTGTTTTTTTTTTAAATTTTATTTTTTGTTTTTTCTTAAACACACGCACTTACACCCACACGAACCACGGAGGGTACTCGAACCAATGAGCTGTGTGTTTAAATTCATGTGAGTCTGCCACTAAGCCATGTGTAGGGACCCACGTTTGGTGCACTTACTATTACTAGTGCACCAGTGACTAACGCTTTTCTTGTTCTATTCGAAGATACAGTTGAAAGCAACTCAACCATTATATAAGATCTCTGGATTTGTAAGTGGTCCCTTGATAAATCATAATGATTTCTGACCTTATCTCACCATCCATTATTCACTAGAAGAAAATATCGTTGTGATGGTATATCTGGAAATCTCAAAAAATGGAGGGCAGAGATGACTCGATGATGACCAATGTAATGTGTGCGTTTGTATGCTCCATAAAATCTAATTACAATTACTAGTTGGATAAAGTAGAAATAACTGCTTTCCTCCGTAAGAAATCAGAATTCACAATGTGTGCTTAGGCTACATATTTTATCTATGTTACCTTGAGGAGGTTTGCTTGAATGCATATGGAAATACTGCGATACGTTGGGACTTTAGCAGTTAGATTTGAGTTATTTTCAATGATCCAAACCTTTTGTTTGATAGTACTTCCATTGGATGGCGGGATGCCCTAAAAAAAAAAATAATAAATAAAATCTTGGATTGAATATTTCAGCCTTTTGATTAACAAAAGTTATGGTGACCGTTTATGTTCAATAAAAAGTGAGATTTGTTGTTTGAACGGTTTGGATCATTGGAAGATGACCCAGATGCAAAAGTTAAAGGCATGATGTATCATATTTCACTACAATGGTATGAAGTCGAGCAAAAGTGCATGGGAAGAAATATCATGAAGTTTTGTAGTATCTTCTTGATTGATTAAGAAAATGAATAGCACGATTCAATTCATCTGTGCATCCAAACGCATCCCATAATCATAATTAAGATTGGGAATTTTGTTAGAGGGTGGGGGAACATCCAAAGATGGAGTAATAAAAGCAAAACTCGCTTGGATGGCAAAAGGTCCTCATTCGGCCGTCCCAAATCCTAGCCGTTCTTCTTCTCCAGTTAACTAATATTAGTGGTGGGCCAGTTGTAGTGAGCTACTTCTCGTTGTGAAAGCTTTTGATGGCATAAAATGAGCAACTTGTCATCCAACAAAATGGACACCATTTTAGCCCAATGACCTTGTGCAATCTTAACCGTCCGATTGATGAGCATCAAATGACCACTGAAAAGAAGATGGTCTACATTCCAAAATTAACAGATGAAATCGAGCGGTCAAGATCATTCAACCAATGCCATATCAGACTGTGGTCCATCCAATAGTCCTAAATGCATGCCAGGTGTAGCAGTGGATAAGTTGCAGTGAGTGAAATGCACCTGGCAGGGGAGGGTACCATGGGGACAGTATTAATTATAAAGATTGTCATACTCATCTTTTCCCGTAGATTTTTGTTCCATGCATATCACAGCCCTGACAAATGGGCCATCTCTCAATAAAAGGTGGGGTTGGTGAGAGATGAGCACATGGTAGGGATATCAATTGTGCCATGTAGTCAGTATACTTTTTTAGGGACAACCCCATTTTAGAATTCCCATTTTGATCTTATCCCTTAATGCACTGATATTGATAACCATACTCGTTCCCAGCATCCCAACTCTCCACCGGCTTACACTTTAAATGACTGGTCGTCCACACATCTCTCAAGGGCCGTGATGGCTTAAAATGGACAGGTCCCAGGGTCAACCTGTGACTAGCCTTGTAAGTAGCTGGTTCGCTCTCAAGCTCGAATCTATTTAAAACATCTAGAATTGATCGTTATTTGATAATTGTCATTTAGAAAAATATTAATTACTATTAATAAGTTGTCTAGCTTAAATTTAATATATGATATTTTAAAAAATACGTTGAATAAAAATATATGTGAAACCTTTTAATATGGACCCGGATTGCGTCCTACCCCTGCCTGTCTCCAGTGGGGAACGGGCAGGAGCTTTGAGTCGTCATCCTAATGTATAGGTGTCTTATCCACACCGTCCATCCAATTTTTTCGTATCGTTTTAGGGGATAGGCCTAAAAATGAGGTAGTTCCAAGCCTCAAGTGGACCACACCACAGGAAGCAGCGGTGATAATGATTCTTACTGTTGAAACTTTTCTAGGGCCCACTGTGATGTTTTTTTTTTTTTTTTCCATATATGATATACGCTTGGAATTATAAATTAATAAATGCGCTTTTGTTTTAGGCCTAGGCCCAGTCCTTGCTCACATATATCGGCCCAAATCTAGTTGGAAGCAGGCCAAGCCCAAGAGCCTGACAGGCTAGCCTGGCTCATTTACAACACTACACAGAGAGAGATGATATTATCTGGTGGACACTTACAAATTTCAATTCTCTGGAAGGGCTTACATGATCCGTATAGTATATCTGGCTTTTGGGTTTTACCAAGTGGGGTCCATTGTTTCAGGGATGTAGATGATTGGTCCATTGGACTTGGGTTGTGCGAAAATTACAAATATAACACTAGTGATAGACCTGATGGTTGTATAGCTAGTCCTACAAAGCATGTAACCTCGACCACAACTAATTTTGATATGACAATCAGGTGGGCCACACAAGAATCAAGCTACGGACAATTTAGAAGATTTTACGAGTGCATGCGTGAACCTTCTGACCAGTGGCCCTGCCTATTTTTGACACTTGGCCTCATCTTTATACGGACGCGGATTTCCAGCGAGAAGTTCATGCGGCGATGGGAACCTAAGTGGGGCCTACGGTAATGTTTGTGAGAAGTTCACCCTGTCTATCCGTTTTTTTAAAGATCATTTTAGGATATAAGACCATAAACGAACCGGATTCAATACTCAAGTGGGCCTCAAACGTGAGGATTGAACTTCCAAAGTTGAAATATTTGTGAAGTCACAGAAGTTTCGAATCAGGCTAATATTTGTGTTTTCATTTCATCCCAGTATAAATGACGTTATGAACAGTAAGGATGGCATGTAAACATCACTGCAGGGAGGTTTCAACGGTAGTAATTTCTCAACCCACCTTTTTCTTTTAGTACGGCCCACTTGAGTCTTGGATCCCATGTCCTGAAATGATCTCAAAAAACGGACGGGGGTGGATTTCTAACAAACATTACGGTGCGCCCCACCTAGGTAGCACAGGAACTTACTGCGAAAGGCCTTGGTAGGAAATCCGCGTCCATGGGTGAGTAGGTTTCAGAATTTGAGGTGCCTACTCCAAATTCATCGACTGCAAGGTGTATGTCCCCTAGATCAGGTGGGCCCAGTTATTGTTTGGGGCTCAGACGTTTACACCAATGTTAACAATGGGCCAAAGTGTTCTAGCCGTCCGATTTTTCATACATATGTCATCCACCATATGATCAGAGCTGGATCATCAGGTCCACCAAATGAACAACCTGGATCTCGACCGTTCGTTAGTCAGACCCTCATTACTGAGGTGGGACCACATCTGTATCTCTGAACTCCGTCTGAGTAAAGGAACAATAGCTGCTCCCTCCGCACTCGCGCTTGTGTCAAGAAGCAATTCCGCCCAAAGTGACAATTTTTGTTCTCGGCAATTTCTCGATTTCAAAAATCTCTTTGGAAATAAAATAATTAAAAAATATTTATACTTAATTAATAAACATTTTAAATTATAAACGGATACATATGCTGGATAATTTTATTTTTTAAAAAATAGATCCTACATCAATATCGAGATAAAACTAAACTATTGGTATTTTGAAAATCTCACGATATTAAGGCAATAATTCCTGTATTCTATTTATGACGAAAATAGGGCTATAGAGATGTCAGCAATATTTGCAGCAGTGGTACCTCGCTTTCGATTATAGATGATAAGATGGCTTGCATTTTTTGCATACAGCGCATGGGTTTTCAGTTCTGACAACTGAGCCTATGGTTCCATGATCCAGACCATTAGTCTTTTGTATCCTAAAGTTGACTGTGCATGCCTCAAAATTATCTGTTAGAGAACAATCTCTTTTGGTCCCGCAGAAGGACAGTTAAGAGAATTCAGATCATCTGCTTATCACAAGTAGGAAAATTCTAGTTTTTTACATTGTGATTGGTCAATATATTAACTAACATTGCCAACATTATGAATTAAATACAGTATGGGATGATGTGGCCTAATTAAATAGCAACAAGCAAGATTTTCCTGATTGTGGAAAGTAGAGGAACTGAATTCCAGTTAAGAAGAGAGAAAAGAACATCCGTATTCAACTGAAAAAGGTCCTAATAGTGGTGCAATAGTCCGTATTACCAAGAGCCATGGGACCCACTTATTAAATTAGAACTGCAATTGAGCCATAATGGCCCAGCCCATCTCTAGGCTGGTTGATTCTGATGAGCCTAGAGGCTCGGTGATTAGGCCAATGCATGGATTCAAGCATCTCTATGAGGCCGACATGTCAGTTCAACCTGCGGAGCCTTTGACTTTGTTGGGCTGGTTACCGGGGTGGCGGGCCAATCTAAGCTTTGGGCTTAGATTATGAATGCCTTGTTATTGGTCTTGTTTTACTTTTGCTACATTTATACTTTTTTTTTTTTCCCTGATGTATTCCATTTGATTCAAACTTGCATTCATATTAGGACGTGTTTGGATGCCACCAATTTGCATTTTCAATTAATTCCATAGCTGTGCCTTTGTTGGGAATTTTGCAGCCTTCCCTCTTTTTAAAAATGTAGCAAGGCATGGATTGAGGACATTTGACACACATGCTCTCATGTGGTATTTGTTTGAAAATCCAAATCATTTGGCAAAATGATTATCATAAAAAACACACCCAACTTAGTGGACTACAATCTTTGTGTGAGTTCAGTTTTCTAATTACAACTATAAATGGCTGGAAAAAGATAACAATAATTTATTCTTGTACTTGTGTGGTGGCATCACTTATATTGACTGCAATGAGTTTGCCACCCGTCTTAATTACGTGATGACATTACTTGTATTTGACTGGAATGATGAGTTAGCTGCTAATGTTTTCTTTACTTAAACATTATTGTTAAAATAAAAGTTTTATAACAAAAAATGTAACGGGTACAATTTTCTTTATCCTTTATTGAAGTATTTGACTCTCAATTTAAGAGTTGTTATTCAAGTTTAAGCAAATACATCAAAATGATAATACCGGCACATTTACTTTGTATTACATAGAAAATTAGAAAACCAAACATGTCCTTAGGTTCATCCCAATTGTTTGTGTGCATTCAAAAGGCACCAACACTATTATCAGTGCTTGTTGGGAGAAAAATACAATGTCAAGACAACATTTTTTAATTTGTATCCTGGAAAGAATTGTAGAACAACCTTGATAGTTTTTATAAGCTAGGTTTGAGGTATCCTAGGAAAGTGGCATGGAACAATGCGAGGGTATTGGTCAGTATGAGCTTGAAACTGGCCAATGTCGGGGAGATACATTGTGATCTCCGTGATTGACGATGCGTGTACCAATTTCGAACCTTGTTTAGAGGTAATTGAATAGTAGTAGTAGGATACAAGAAGAATTACATAGGATCCTGCACGGAAGCTTTCACAGTATACACGAGGGGAGGCCATTGCCCTGATGCATTCCCACTGTTGGATAGACCATTCCTCGTAAGAGTACCCACTTTCAATTTGAGGCCTACGGCTGGATGGTTAAGAACAAAAAGAAATACAACAAAAGAGGTTCGCCGGAGGAATCTATACCATTGGTGTACCTCCTCGTAACTGTCCATCTTCCAATCCTAACAAAAAATAAAATAAAATCCATCCATTGCATGAGGCAATTAAGATCAATATATCATGGGCCCACTTCTCAAAATGGGAAACGTACAAAGCCATCCAACGAGGATCCTATAATTCCTCAGTTTTGTGTGGGAGAGCATGCGCGGAAGACACATGTGTAAACCTCTAGGAAGACATATCTGAGCCATTTAATTAATTGACCACTGCTTGGAAGTTCATTACTCATCCCTTACCCACTTTTAGATGGCCAAGGGAAACAAGACCAAAACTGTCCACGAAATAAAAATAAAAAAAGTTATATTGATCAAATGGTCAGGAAAGGTTACTTGCTCTTTTTTTTTTTTTTTTTTTTTTTTTTTTTTTTTTTTTTTTTTTTAAAAAAAAAAAAAAAACCGTTGGCCCATCCATGTGTTGCAGTAGAGGTGGCAATGGGCCTGGCAGCCGCCCGGTAGTGCCAGTGATTGGCCCAAGGGAAGGACTTGGGTTCGAAATCAAGGACGGGTGTCTGGACTAGGCCAGGCCTGGGCCAATGATGAATGGTCCAGTGCAATCATAAAGTGGGCCACATTACTTTAAAAAAGAAGAAGAAGAATGAACTGCTTAAAGACAGTTGCAAGTAACTTGGTTGAGTTATTGTTAGGATTTCCAAACATAATAGAAATCTATATTTTTTTTGAAACATTTGTATTTTTAATTTCACAGCCTCATGGACTCTTGTTTAGATATTATTAAGTTTTTAGAAAAAGAAAAAAAAATAAAAATCTTTTTCTGATTTATTCCAAATGCATGAGAGGATGAGAGCTACACATCAACTCTGGGAGTAGGGCTAAGCAAAGAGATCTTCATGCAATGGATGTTGGAGTTGTGCTCTTTAAATGAAACCCAATATGAGTCTTGTCCATTGGTGACATTGATGTTATCTAGCAGTATCGATGACCTTAACCATGATGGTGGAGGGATTAGATTAATTTCGATACATGGGTTAAAGCAGAATCACAAACTTCCAATGTAGTAGGACAAAAGGAAGGCTGTAGTGTAGTAGAGTCCTTGATTTCATTGATTTCTATTTTGATCATGTTGATGGGTGTGTTCAATTTCTCCTTTGATTGACCAAATGGTAGAAATCTTCACGATGACCATTTATCTGAAATTTGAGCACAATTGTATATAGTGCTTGAGAGATCCAATCAATTTAAATTACTGTATTACTTGTAGTCAATGTATCCATGATTACTTAGAGCACATGGGAACTGTTTAAAATGCTCTGATCTTCTCATAGAAGAAAATGGCTTGTCATATATACATGGTTCAAGTTGTACCGTAAATAAAAATTGAAGGACGTACAATGGACCATTTGAGGAAAGAAATATATAGGCAGACCATACTTGACGAGAGAAGCGAGATGGGCAGAGCAGATCTTCAAGGCAAGGCCTAGGTGGCGGACCCTACATAGGGTAGCTATATAAACACACCCTAACAGGGAAATCGGATTGCGTACTGAGTTACTCATTATTCTCTTATCGTGCTGAGTAAACTCAGTTGGGCCCACCATGAATGTACCTAGTTTATCCATGCCATCCATCCGTATTTTTATCTCATTTAAGGGGTTGAGCCCAAAATTTAATCATATAAAAAGCTCAAGTGGATCTTACCATAGGAAACAGTGAGAATAATGATTTCTACCGTTGAAACTTTTACGGACCCACAGTGATGTTTACTTGTCATCCAACCTGTTCATAAGATCATATAGATATGGATGAATGGAAAAAACAATATAAGCTTGATCCATAACTTCTATGGCCCCCAAGAATATTTCAACAGTAGATGTTCAACTCATACGGTTTCCTGTGGTGTGGTCCATTTAAGCTTTGTATGTGCTTCATTTTTAAGCTAAATCACTAAAAATATCTACTAAAATGGATGGAAGGAGGAGATAAAATACATAAATCATGGTGAACCTCACAGAGTTTACTCAGTACACAATCCGCTTCCCCTAACAGGGCGCATCTGTACGGCGAGCACAAGTTGGAGGGGGAAAGGAAGAGCTCTCCACTTTCCTCATTTGGACAACTTTTCTTTTTCAGATAAATTTCTTTCTTTCTCTCTCAGATATCTTAGTTACAATCTTCTACCAATTTTCAAACTTGACGAAAAAAAAAAAATCACCTTCCCATATTGACGCAGGGGAGGACGTGAGGTCGAGCACCGTCTTCCTCAAGAGGATAAATATTCCGAATCCACGGAACTTCTCTGGACTCCTCACAGAGACTTCTCGAATCCACGAGAAAAGAGAGCAGAAAATAGAAATAAATTCTAAATAAATTCGAAATAGATTAATTAATCATTGATAATTTCTAATGTGTCTCCTTACACTATTAATAAAGAAAAAAAATAAACTAAAATTCGTAATTACCAAAAATAGCAAAATTCTAACTCTAATAAAAATCCTAATTCTAATACAACTCTTCTAAAGCCTAATTTCTAAAAATAAAAATTACAAATAAACTTTCTCTAGAAGAGTCCTAGTATAACTAAAACTTATTTCTATAAGGAAAGAAAATCTAAAACTCTAAAAAATATCAAAAATTCGGAATTACTAAAAATAGTAAAATCTTCCTAAAAATTCGTTTTTGAACTGAAAGCGCGTGTTTTTTGACGAAACGGACAGATGCGACCCACCTTGTGGGTCGGTTCACCTCAGATGGCCCGTTTCAGTAAAGATTGATAGCTTGTGCGCCCCGTAACGATACCCGGATCAAAAGTTATAGTCAATTTACGGTCCACCTTCTTTTGGCCCAACCATGCTAGGAACGTATCTGTGACACGTTCTACATCAGACTCCTCCACTTGAAAAAAACTCGTCCTCGAGTTACGCAAGAGACTTGGCACATGAGTCTGAGATAACTTCCGACGTCGATATTCATTAGCTCTTTTTTTGTACTTGACATTAAGCTCTTGAGTTGACACAATACATGTACTCATGCTTTCCTTGACTTGACTAATATCGATTAGTTCCTTCACATCTGCCTTCAAAATCTCATATTTTTTCTGATAATGTGGACAATTAGACGGACTTGCCCCTGAGACGGGATCAACGTGATTTTGTATATCTCGTATGAGAGGTAATTTATTAGGGAGTTCATCGAGCACAACCCTCTTGAACTCCTGTGATACTGGTTCCAAATCCTCTAAGATATTCACAGGCTCCACATATTTTTTCTTTTCAACTAATGGATATATATTTCCTGTTTCCTCATATTGTTTAACAAAGGCCTGTTCAGTGATGAGATATTGTCCTTCCACTTTAGAAGTCTTGGGTTGGTTCTCCATTCTTATAGATGTCACATGTTCGCCACTGATGAATCCTATAGTCTGTTGCAACTCCGTTTTGATGAAGTCGTTTCTCATGGACCAATAATAGGATTTTTCTGCATAACCTTTTACTGATCGGCTATCCTGATAATAATTTTGATTTTGTTGGAATAATACCTGATCGTAATCTCGAGGGAGGAATCGCATGCACAATAACTTCTTCATCCGCGACCACGTGCGGATTGGCGCCTTCATCTGTCTCGCCCGCTCGAGTTGAAGTTGTTCCCACCAATCTGAAGCTCTACCCGTTAACTTGTATGCCACGAGTTTAACTTTCCTTTCTTCTACGATGTTCATATAGTCGAAGAAACGTTCGACTTCGAGCAACCAATCGAGGAAGTCCTTGAAGTAGAGTTGACCATTAAAACTAGGAAGATCGACTTTCATCTTGAATTCTTGAACCATCCTGTGGTTCATTGATAACATCGCCCTACGATCAGTATAATTACGAATTCCAGCAATTGCTGGTGGTGGATCACCACCATGAACATGGAGTTGTCTTAGGTTTTCTGCCAAGAGATTCGCTATGCGGTCCATGGAAGCCTGCAGCCCTTGCATGGCTTGTCGATTCTCTTGCTGCGCTGCTTGAAAAGTTGTCGCCGTTAAAGTAAAATTTTCTGGAGAACCGTTTATGGGATTGTTGCCCGACCCGTCGTTAGAAGCCATCGACCCGAGGAGAAACCTCGCTTTGATACCAAACTGACGCAGGGGAGGACGTGAGGTCGAGCACCGTCTTCCTCAAGAGGATAAATATTCCGAATCCACGGAACTTCTCTGGACTCCTCACAGAGACTTCTCGAATCCACGAGAAAAGAGAGCAGAAAATAGAAATAAATTCTAAATAAATTCGAAATAGATTAATTAATCATTGATAATTTCTAATGTGTCTCCTTACACTATTAATAAAGAAAAAAAATAAACTAAAATTCGTAATTACCAAAAATAGCAAAATTCTAACTCTAATAAAAATCCTAATTCTAATACAACTCTTCTAAAGCCTAATTTCTAAAAATAAAAATTACAAATAAACTTTCTCTAGAAGAGTCCTAGTATAACTAAAACTTATTTCTATAAGGAAAGAAAATCTAAAACTCTAAAAAATATCAAAAATTCGGAATTACTAAAAATAGTAAAATCTTCCTAAAAATTCGTTTTTGAACTGAAAGCGCGTGTTTTTTGACGAAACGGACAGATGCGACCCACCTTGTGGGTCGGTTCACCTCAGATGGCCCGTTTCAGTAAAGATTGATAGCTTGTGCGCCCCGTAACGATACCCGGATCAAAAGTTATAGTCAATTTACGGTCCACCTTCTTTTGGCCCAACCATGCTAGGAACGTATCTGTGACACGTTCTACATCACATATCAAGCAAGTCTAGTATGGAAAGGATTTTGAAAATTTTCAAATCTGAAAATTTCTGAAACCCAAGCCTCATGTATTTCTAAATTGGTCATGAACATCTTTTGTCATGCATATGATCAAATGATAGTGATGATGTCCATAATAGGATTGGTTTTGGTTGCTCAGTCATGGACATTTGCTGGCGCGCACGCGTGATGCCCACCCATGGCTCACTATAAGGTTGCCACATGTCCAACCATATTGGGTCAGTTTGAGTAAAGTCTAGGGTCGGATCTGGTTAAGGCGCCCAAGCACCTCATGTTGGAATTTGGGTCAGGTCATGTTGCAGGTTGGGTTGGGCTTAGGTTGACCATTAACCTAACCCAACCCAACCCAAGTTGCACCCCTACCGTAAACAGTTTCCAAAAGACCTAGCTTGAAATCTTGTCAAGTTGAGTTGACTCAGCTGAGGTTCGAGTTGAGTCACCGAATTTTGGAACTATGCTAATGATAGACAAGAATATTGAATGGACTTTCATGAATTCCAGCTTTTACCTTGGAACATTTGAATTTACATTTACTTTTAATTCATGTCAATATTTCATTACGACAGCATGAATTCCCAGCCTGCTTTTCCCTTGCAACATTTGAATTCACATTTATTGGGAATTCATATTAATATTTCATTGGGATAGCTTGTTTGGATATCTAAACAGAATTTACGTTGTTAGAGGCATTGTCTGATGTGGATATTGACGCAGTGTCATATTATCTAACAGCATGATGTCTTCAACTCCATGGACTTATGGGTGCAAATGTGTCTGTTCGGCCCAACAGGTCATTGAACCTGACCAGACACTTAGTGAGTTTGGGTTCAAAGGGCCAGGTCTATGTCCAAAAGTCCAACCTGAATTACCATATCGATAGAGTTTAGGTCCTCTAAAAATCTACTATCCATTCAATGGTTTGAAATATTATTTGTATGAAATATCAATTGTAATTTCTAAACCTATATATGTGAAGTGTGGTAAATGAGTTGGGTCTAAGTCAACAAATATGAGTTAGGTGTGAGTTAATAAATGGGCGGCTATTTTCGACTTGGACCCAGACTCAAACCTAACTCAAATTTTAATGGTTGAATATGGGTCCAAAATCAGATTTCTGATTGATTTTTAAATGGGTCAGGTCTTGGGTCACCTCCCACCCAACCCAACCGGACCCATTTGCGCCCCAACATGGATTCCACGAGGACCGTATGTTTTGTCGCGTCCTCTCTCTGGAGAATGAGGACCGTGGAGCATCGCCCGCAAATGGAGGGGGATTGTGTACTGAGTAAACTTTGTGGAGCCCACTGTGATGTGTTTGTCTTATATATGTTGTCCATCAGTTTTTCCAGCTTATTTTAGGATATCATCCCAAAATTGGAGCATATCTAATAAAACCACATCACAGGAAACAGTGGGAATTGAACGCCTACTGTTGAAATGTTCTTGAAGTCCACAGGACTTTTAATCAAACTTATATTTGTGTTTTCCGTTCATCCATGTATGTGTGAGATTAGGAAAGGGTTGGATGACAAATAAACATCACTGTGGGCCCTAGGATGGTTTCAACAGTAAACGTTGTGATCTCCACTGTTTCCTGTGGTGTGGTCCAATTGAGATTTGGATATACTTCAATTTTGGGTTCATACTCCAAAATGAACTGATAAAACAGATGGACGGCGTGGATAAGACACATATATCACAGGGGCCTTCCACAGAGTTTACTCAGTACGCAATCCACGTCCC
The DNA here is from genome assembly GCA_021015155.1 of Magnolia officinalis. Lineage (NCBI taxonomy): Eukaryota > Viridiplantae > Streptophyta > Magnoliopsida > Magnoliales > Magnoliaceae > Magnolia > Magnolia officinalis. The sequence continues at coordinate 117,074,409 of JAJHSJ010000001.1, forward strand.
CACCAAACCACATGAATCCAAAACGTTGTATTGCATGCAAACACGCCTAATGCTTACGACGAGGAATTGTAGGAAATGAATATGGGCATTTCGATTGTTGATCAGTGGGCTCATGGTTGAGGAATCCGGACCGTATGTTTGTCGAAACCTATGCTCGATGGATTATACCATCCCAAATCGGAAGATCCTATTCAGATCTTTCCAGTTGGATGTGGACTGCTGTTGTGTTGATTTATGTAAGCGTGGATGTTGACAGCCCACCGCAAAATTGAAAGGCTCAGATTTTTTTTTTTTTTTTTTTTTTTCAGAAGAGAATTTCGAGTAGGTTGCCAAATGCTCACATCCAACTAGTTGGATGATAAAATACTTCCAACCCATCATGCGTGTGCAAAATCCATCCACCCGAATTTGCTGGCCTGCCATGGACATCACCTTGTGCAAAAATCAGCCCCCATCAACTCATTAGGTGAATTACACATGTATTATGTTATTTATCTGCGGCTATACATTATTTTCTTATGCATGGCTGATCTGGGGAGTGGATGGAGCTAGTTTTTGTATAAGGTGATCGTTATGGGAACCAACCTATCAGATGGAGTAGATGTGGAATGCACGTGATAGGTTGGAAGTAATCCATAAGTGGACAGTATCCTATCATCTACAGTCTGGAAATGGGAAGCAATGGACAGTGAATTTTTAAGGTTATTATTTAAAATAACCCCTTAATTATATATCATAAAGGTGATGATCACCTACATTTAAAGTCATTATTATTTTAGTCATGTTAAAACTATTTGGGTTTTTTCAAGATGAGAATGTCCTTTCGTCAGTCGTCTTCCCGTGCCGCGGTAGCTTTTTGTGAAAGTCAAGAAGTCTTTATGAAAATGTGGACATGGGCCCCACTAAATCAACAATTGGAGTCACCCCTATTTGATTTGATCCGTTTACTTTTATTGGACAGCCGTAAACCCACGGTATGGTCAATTAAAAAAATAAAAATAAAAATGGAGTTGTTTGTGTCTCGCAACTGCATTAACGCTGTGCATTAATTTTGAATTATTTTCTCCGTTATCGTTAATCCGCGATGAGTTTTTTCCTCAAATTTCAATATATGATATGAAATTAAAACTACTTTCAAGTGGATGAGTTGAATTTGCTTCAAGACAATCCAATGGGCCCCACATAAGGTCTCATGTGGGTTTAAAATTAAGGTGAGGCAATTGCGTGGGAAGACCTTTTGGCTTTTTCTTCTTTATTTTACAATTATTATTATTATTATTATTATTATTACTTTTACAGGACAGAACCACGCGAAGAGCCAAATCCTCTTCAACGGTTAGTAGTTATACGGAGAGACCATACACTATCCAATGATGCAGAAAAACTCTGGCCAATCTTTGGTCAGATTCGGCTAAGCTCCGGGAGTAAAAAAGAGGTTTTTTTTTTTAAAAAAATTTTTTTTAATTTTTTTTTAAAAAAGTTCTCCAGCTACAATCTTTAACATAGAAATCATGTCAGCTAAATATAAGTTCTTTTGTGTGTTGTATTTATTTTTGTTGGTAGGTATCAATGGTGAAAGTTTGTGAAAGGAAGGAGTGTAGTGGTTTCCTTCGTAGTTATTTTTTAATTCGCTTAGGTATAAATGGTGAGAGTTTGTGTAAGGTAGGAGGGTATGAAAGAATATAGTAATAGATGAATTTTTATAATTGAAGAATGTTGTAATCGATAAATTTTATAATGAATGAATGTTATGAATATTGGAATGGATGAATATTGTAATGGAAAGTGGTATCCAAATAAGGTGATTCCAAAGACATTTGAAAGTTTATCAAATTATTTTTCAACAAGTACAATATCACCCAAATCGAATATGTAATGAGGGAATTATGACCATTTTCATAAGACCTACAATCCACAATGCGCGTCAGCAACTCAATGTGAGTATCGACAATCCATAATGAATATTAATGAATCATAGTTATGTTGGGGGCCGTTGCACAAAACCTTAGGATCTAGCCTCCCAAAAACACCAGAATTATATGATAATAAAGCAATGAAATAAATCAATGCACAAATCACATAACACAAGAGATTTTTACGTGAAAAACCCTCAAAAAGGTAAAAACCGCGGGACCTAGTCCAGAGCAACAATCCACTATGAAGTAGAACGTTACAACCGATCACAAGCACACACCGCTTGGATTAAATCTTCTTCACTCATGTAGGAGTGGATAAACAATAAGAGAATAAAAGAAAAATGGAGAGATCTCACCGATCACGAGGACGTAGAAGCGCTGAGATGTGGAGTGTACAGTAAATCACCTCTACGAGCAGAACCTCCTTTCCACAAGCTTCCTCTCTCTCTTTTTCTCTCTATCTCTCTCTCTCTCTCACATACACACACACACACACTGATAAGGGTCGAATATTGCATATTAGACCTCAGTTATTACCTACTTTTACATACATGAGAATGCCTAACGTCGTATTTTAATTGTGTCTGTGATGTAGGATGTAATTAGGAGCTTGGACTGAAAAAGGATACTAAGAGCATGGAATTAACGCTCCAAAGTCACCAAAGCAAGGGACAGACCCCAGGGGTCAGAGATCGAAGACAGTACACGCCAGAGATCCGAGAAAATCGAGCCGTTCATGTTACATGGGGCCCGAAAAGCGTCCAGAATGCAAGATCACAGTGTTCCTACCATCTTCTCGGCTCGACACTTCATACATGGCCTGAGAACCATAAATTAACCGTACATACCGAAAATCAACCATTGGATCTTTGTAGAAGCGGCTCCAATGACAGATCAGCCCTCATATCCCTGATTTGCAGCCCGCCTGAAATCTGGATATACTTCAGTTTTAGTCTCAACGCCTTACATGAGGTGATAAAATGAATGGACGGGGCAGATTTCGGATACAAATATCCATGGGACCCATAAGTATAGTGAATGTGCATCGTGCGCAAGTGCACCGGACATGCACCTAACATCCAAAAGTCTGTCAGCGTGCATTGACCGACTCTTTTTCACAAAAAAAATTCAAAAATGGCAAGTGCCGTTCTCTGTTCACAGCAGAGACTTCCGGTTTCATGCAGTGGGGCTAGGGGTGCACACGGGTCGGTTTGGTCTGGTTTTGGGGTGAAACCAGAACCGAACCGTTCCCAACGGTTCTAGGATATTTGGAACCGGAACTAGACCGTTGGCACCCTAGAACCGAACCGGAACCGAACTGTTAAAACCGGTTCGGTTCCACGGTTCTGGGCTTTTTATAATCCAGCCCAATTGCAAGCCCATGTCCATCCATGTTGTGGTCTATTTGATGAATGGTTTAGATATTGTATAAGGTGTACAAAAATATATTTATGAAAATAATTAAATTGTGCATTATAAACCATAAATCATGAGTCAAATATGGAAACAACAAAGGGTTCTTGATTCAGTTCCAAGTTCGGTTCCAGGTTCGGTTCCATGGTTCGGTTCTACGGATCGGATCCACGGTTTTGTTCTACGGATCGGTTCACGGTTCGGTTTGGTTTTACATACCCCCAAACCGAGAACCGAACCGATGTAACCGGTTCTTTGATTTTTGGAACCAGAATCGGAACTGGTGCACTCTAGAATCGGACCAAACCGGACCGTTTGGTCGGTTCCGGTCCGGTTCCACGGTTCTACCGGTTAAATGTGCACCCCTAAGTGGGGCCCACCCTCCATCCAAATCGTCAATTTAGACCGTCCATTCGTTCCAGAAGGTTGAACCGACCGTACAAAAGGAGTCTTTCCAACCCCATGCTCGCATATAGAGGAAAATACCATTCCAAAGTAGGTTGAACGGCAGAGGAAAATATCATGTGGGCCTCATCAACAGAAGGTAAAATTTACATATTTCCGACCGAAATTCCGAGAGGAATTCGGTGAACGAATTGGATTTCTCATTAGAATCTGATAATGGGCCCCACCAGCGCCATAGCGAAAGAGATCCGTGTCCGGACGCAACCAGACTTTTGCAGGCTGTGGTATGATCAAAGCGATGATCGGATGGAAGATCTGATTCGTCCATTGTGTACGCCACTCAAAAACGTATGATCTTTTAGATAAAATGCAAGGAAGAACGGAGTTGTGAGGCTCCGATTTTTACTACGTAACGGTTATACATGCACCGACTCTAGCTGTTGCTGCGTAAGTGTGGAGTTGGTTCTCGACCGAGAGTCTCTACCGACAGTCCCCTGCTACAAAAGCAAGAGAAGAGAGAGAGAGATTAGGGGGCAAAAAAAGGAGCTGACCGGTTGAGAAGCAAGAGAATCAAAGAGAGAAGAAAGAGAAGAAAGAGGAGAGAGAGAGAGAGAGGAAGAAAGAAGAGAGAGAGAGAGAGGAAGAAAGAAGAGAGATCATTATGTTTTTCTTTTCTCAATCTTATTTTTCCTTCTTTCTATTTGAATTTATGGATTGCTAATCTTTTAGCTAGGGCTGAGATGAAGCCCCTAATTTGAATAACTCTTGTATGTGTTGATTTTATCTGAATTTGATTGGTTTGTTTATTTCTCTAGTGTGCTTAACTGAAATCTTCGAACTTCTCCATTCTATGAGCTTAACTAAAGTCTAGAAGTGGATGTTGTTTAAAATCTTATTCTAGGTGCTCGTGTCTGACCATGAACAGGTTTCCTATAGAGAAAGAAATAGGAATCTACATCTCTCCATGCCTGATCATGGATGGAAAGATGTGATCTGTATGCTTTAAGGGATTATACATTCTGTATGCCCGACCAAGGACATAGAGTGTGTTTTATTTATTTATATCAATCTGAATTAGGGTGAATCAACAGGTAAAACAAGAGTCAGGATAATTAGGGGTGGATTCAAAAGTCCTAGTCTTCTCCTTGATTGAATTTTCCTTATTGCTCTCGATTATTTTTCATAGATTTGTGTTAGTAGTTCGCTCAACTATTTGTTGGATTAGTTAAGAAGAATCGTAAATTTGAATTGTGACAACCAGTCCTTGTGGGAACGATCTCGTAATACGTACCATATCTATATCTGATTCGTATACTTGCGAGTTTAAAATCATTTAAATCAGATTGGTTTAAATAAAACATCACACACACCTTTGATAGCCCTAAACCCTTTAGCAAACCCTTGCAAAGCTTTAGGAAACTCCCTTGCATTACCTAGAACAGCCCTAGGTACCACTATTTATAGTTTAGGCAACTAGCTTTCGCACCTCTTTGAAAACCGCCTCAAATTTACGCAGTCAGCACAAAATTCAGACTCAAATATGCGTAATCTCGACCGGTCGAGCGGCCCACTCGACCGGTTGAGCACCACGGAGTTCCAAATCAATTTGCTCGCTGGACTTTGAGTCGAGCACCACTCGACCAGTCGAGTGAGCGCGTTCTCTCCTCTTTTTGAGGCGAGTGAGCGCGTTCTCTCCTCTTTTTGAGGAGGAAAAAACCATCTAGTTAATATTGGTGATTCTCACTGGATCTTGGTGATCCTCATTATGGATTGCCGATCCTACGAAAATGATCATAACCCCCTCATTTCATGTTTGATTTGGACGATCTTATACTTGTTAGAAAGATAATTTGGTGGCTTTCGAATGGTTGTGGTGTCATCTATTTTGGATACCATTTTATTTCTAGAAAGTGGGCCCAAAGTTCATCAAGGACCGTGGATTGTCGGTACACACTATGGATCACCGATCCGACGAAAAAAAATCATAACTCCCTCATTACATGTCAGATTTATGCGATCTTATACTTGTTGGAAAGGTAATTTGATTAAATTTCAAATGAATTTATAATTTCCTCATTTAGATACCATTTTGATTGTCCAAAAGTAAGTCCAAAGTTACCATGGGTCATTGATGCTCACTATGGATCATTGGTCCCACAAAAACAGCCATAAATCTCTTGTTAAATTTTCGATTTGGATGATATTGTATTTGTTGGAAAGATAATTTGATGAAATCTCAAATAACTTTGAAATCAGTTCATTTGGACACCGTTTGATTCTCCAAAAGTGGGCCCAAAGTTCTTCTATTTGGATATCTCATTTGGAGATTAATGTCATGATGAACTTTGGGCCCACTTTTGGATAACCAAATGATATCCAAATGAGGTGATTACAAAGCCATTTGAAATTTCATTAAATTACATTTTCAATGAGTATAATATCACTAAAATCACAAATGTTGTAGGGAGTTATGATCGTTTTTGTAGGATCTGCGACCCATAGGAGTTATGACAGATATAACCATTCATCCATTTCAACATTCATACACTATGATATTTATCACATTCGTGCATTACAACATTCTTTCATTACAAAATTTATCAATTATAACATTCTTTCATTACAAAAGTCATCCATTTCTCAAACTATTATCATTGATACTGATAAAAAAATAAATACAATTATATAGGGAACCATCACATGCTCCTCGTTTTTAAAAACTCCCACCATTGATACCCATCAATAAAAATAAAAACAACACATAAAAGCTATCATTATCCTAACATAAACTTACCAATGGCCGTCATAACTTCTATGTCGAAGAGTGTGGTAAAAAATCTTTAAAAGACACTTGGAAGTTCACTGGAATGGAGAGAATAACTCCATATGTACGTTGGAAGCTCGCCAGAGTGGGGCTCACAGAAGTGGCAAGGGTCCTAATGGTGAAATGGTCTCATTCCGTGAAAAAGAAAAAAAAATGAAGAAGAGAAGAAGGAAAAGGCCAAATTGCCTTTTCTGCGCAAGGACCCACCTATTGAACTCGTCCCATGTCTTATGTGGGGCATACAAGATTGTCTTGGAGTAGATCCAAGCCATCGATATGAAATGGGTTTTAATTTTATGTCATCTACCGAATAGGAAAAACTCATCACGTTTCATGTGCCCCTTCTTGCCGCAATGCCAACACCCGTCTTTGTCTTTCGATCCATTAGACTTCTTCCTCGACTTAGAACGCCCGTGTTTATTGCCTCCTTTGTTCAGCGATCTTCCTCTTCCTTCAACGTTTAGAGCATTCCCTGAATCCCTTGAAACTCCTGATGCCTTCCTTCTAGATTCTTCGCTGAGAATTAGACCGGCCACATTATCAAATTTCAGCTTTGTCGATCCTGAAGAATTGCTCACAGCAATCACCAAACCATCCCAACTGTCTGGCAAACTGGATAAGATCAATAATGCCCTGACCTCATCCTCAAAAGCAATGCCAACGGATTCCAACTGGCTCGTGACTGTATTGAACTCGTTTAGATGTTCAGCCACGCTCCCACTATCTGACATCTTCATGTTGAATAGCTGTTTCATAAGATGAACCTTGTTGGATGCTGATGGCTTTTCATACATGGTGGCTAGGGCTTCCATTAATTCTTTTGTCGTTTTTACCTTGGATATATTGAAGGCGATGCTCTTAGACAAAGAGAGTCGGATCGTTCTTAAAGCCTTCCTATCCAGTAAAAACCATTCATCATCTGTCATCTTTTCTGGTTTCTTCTCTTTTCCTCCTAGAGGAATATAGAGGTCCTTCTGATACAGATAATCCTCCATCTGCATCTTCCATAAGACAAAGTTTGAACCATCAAACTTCTCAATTTTAATTTTCCCATCTTCTGTCATCGCTCCCAATAGAACTAAACCAATAGCTTTGATACCAGTTGTTGCGCAGCACGCCAACGACGCAGTAAGCCTAGATCCAATCTCAGGCCTCACCCATAAACGATAAATAGGAAGAAATATAAACTAGAAAGGAATAAAAGCATTCAAACAAACCATAAGATAAAATATACGTGGAAAAACCCCAAACTAGGGTAAAAAACCACGGATGCAAAATTCCACTATGAAGAGAAACGAAGATTATAAGGCAATATACTAACATCTCCCTTCGAAGTACAGGGAAAATTCCTTGCCCACACCTTAGAAATATTTTCCAATATTCACCTTAACTCTACAATAACCCTAGGGACCCCAATTTATAGTTTTGGTAATTTTCCTTTCGCATCCCAGTTGCAAAAGGACTTGCGACACAAAATCTGCGAAACTCCTTTCGCATCCCAGTTGCGAAAGGACTTGCGACACGAAATCCGCGAAACTCCTTTCGCATCCCAGTTGCGAAAGGACTTGCGACACGAAATCCGTGCAACCTCGACTGGTCGTGGGCGGCCCCAGATGTGGCTCCACTTCTCAACAAAGGTGGGGCTCACCGTAAGGGCCGCACCGTCTCGGGTGAATCCGGGTCTAAGCTTATCCGCTCCCGTGATATTCATGGCAGTGGGTGTGCCTCACTGGGCAATGTGACCTGCATACGTGAAAAGGACAGTAATTCTGGTTGGATAGTGGTCCACTCTCAAAGGTTGAGAAGCAGTTCGCCGCCCCCACATGGTCATGTGTTGGGTCTTTTCGAACCGTGCATGTTGGTGCTTGAGATGGGTTTGTTGAACAACATCCAAAGTCCACATCGGTTGCCATTTATGGGCAATCATAGACTAACACTTTCATGGGGTGCAACTTCATTGGAAATCTGGTACACATACAACGTTTGTAATAGATGGATGTGAACGCCAAGGCGTACTGATGCAAGTGGCACATACTCCTCCCTAAACCATGTTCATGCATCTGGTCATTTTGAATTACAAGGCCCAAGTCCGCTGCCTCGAATTGAGAAAGACTGACCACAGAGCCAAACAGTGGCCCACGCATGCTTTCCTTATTCCTAACTACCACTTGGGTTGTAGTTATCCAGAGGTTTTCTAATTCCACCAAAAACAACAGCAGCCCCACTACACATCATCACATGTGCTAATGCTGCGTATGTGGAGTTGAGGCTGTCCATGTTGGAGTAATAAAGTCTCTTGATATATATATTGATACACCTCAATCTGATAGCTTAAGCTTTTAGAGTAAATGGTTGTTTGAGACAGTACGAGAGCGATGCAAAGTTTTTTTTTCTTTTAAATTAGATAAATTCGTATATAAAAGAGGCAGATAATAAGTTCTTTTAAAATCTAGTATTTATTCCTTTGTTAGAAGTGTTTCAGATATGTTCATGACCAAGTAAATAGCTCTACTTATGAATGGATCAGATAGAATTGGAAAATTGAACCTGCTCACCTACTGCCACCCTTAGCTCCCTAATCAGGACTCCTTTGGATGCACCCTCAAAAGTGTGGTTAAACACTTAATGTTGTTTTATACTAAACTCCACTTCCTATTGTGCATTTGAATGTTCTTTAATAAATTTCCTCATTAAAATAGAATCTGAAAAGCTTACTCGTGAAAATTCAATATGATAATTTTTTAACTAATTGGCCAATTTTGTTGGTATAAAAGTTACAAAAAAAGGTTCTCTTTTGCCAAAAACCCCTTTTGAAAGTTGTGTCCAAACGGGCCCTTGGACCAGAGTACCATTGTGGTTTGTAGAGATGAGAATATACGTCGTCATGATCTGCGGATATGAATACAGACAATGGGAGAAAATTAGTATTCCAATAGACGACTAGAGCCAATTTGATTGACCGAGTTTCTATTCCGACTGAGAAGCGTGCTATTAGTAGTGATTGACCCATCTCATCAGGCATTTCCCAGTGTCTGGTGGAAAAATCATCCCTAGCATGGAATTATTCAGTTGGGCAATCCCATCCATCCAATCAGAGAGGACTTTTTTGCCTATTTCTCAATTTTTAAAACCATCCAGGTGAAGATTACGAATCTGGTGGCCAGCACCGTCGAATCAGTGCGACTTTTTTGGATTTTTAGTCCACAATGACGTCTAGTTGTCCACAAGATGAATGGTTATCATTCTTATTCAGTGAGATTGACGTTGGCCATGGTGGGGCTCACTTGCACCCTGATGTGGTGGGACTGTGGAGAAAGGATGCATTTTGATTATGAAGATCGTAACCAGGACAACGGACGCTCTAGTTTCTTGGTCACTGATCTAATGGTTAAGATCATTAAAGTGTCTTTTGAGAGGTGGGCATCATGTATTGGGCTGTCTATATCAATAATCAAAAGATCAAGTGTATTTGAAGATGGATGGACAATCAAAGCTGGGGGCTCCACTGATGGGATGGTTAGGATTATTTGTTGTTGATTGATGTCTTAAATCTGTAAATAAACATATCTGTCAATGACAGTTTGATGCCATCGAAGTCGGCTCAATGCCATTAGTAAAATTCAAAATTTATCGAGTTGGTTGTTGGACACTTTAGGTGGCCTGTTTAATGTCATTGAATGTCTATTCGATGCCATCTGTAAAATCTGAAAAAATCATGTTTAGTTGTCGGAACGTTTTGGCCATTAGTTCAATACCATTGAAGCCATCGACGGTCTACTGATGCTATTGAACCAACGTGTAGAGTTAGATTAGGGAGTATCTGAAGGCTTTCTAAGTCATTCTTATGGTTTTCAAGAGCTTGTAAGGGATGATTCGAGTCTTGTTTGAATTGGGTATTCTTATTATCTCTTGTAATTTTTGTTTTGTACCGTGGTTTTTCGAGTTTTTTCATGGTAAATTAGACTCTCTTTATGATTGGGCTTGTCACTGCTATTGGAACACTTTGCTTGATTCATCTAAATGTGTGCCTCCACCATTACTAAACATTATTGGATAAAATTTCTTTAAAAAATGATAGATAATGGAAGGTAGCCCCTGTTTTGGCTCTATCCCTACTTTCTTAAGAGTTCTTGTCCCTTCTACTCATTTTTACATGCTCCACATCAGATCAGTCTCGGCAGTTACAATATTGTCCTACTCTATTCAGTAATTATTCTGGACTACGACCATCAAATTTTAGAGGGGCCCACACAAGCATGTCTCTTCCGCCGTCCGATCATATGTTCTGTGCCTTTCATATTTTAAATGGGGTGATTCATGATGTAAACTAACTTCTCTGGCTACCTTCACATGTACCCGCATGCTTGCGAACACATTTCATAGGTGCACTCGTACGGGGACATCCAACCTGAGGATATGGTGGGCCCTGCTTTGTAGATTACCTCGCCCAAACAGGCCAGTCAACATATTCGGTGGAGCAAGTATATATATGAGAACAATAGATAGTTTGAGGAGAGGTTGACAGCAGTCTACATTCAATGCATTACTGTGGCCCACCTGAGTATATAAACTGTGGGGCCCACTTGAGAGTTTGGATGCCCCACGGGCTGCACGACGACGAGGTCACGTGTTGAATCATGTTATTAAATATTTAATATCAATATAATATTTCATGAACGATCCTAACTCCATGTGCTCTTAAAATGGCACTTCCACCCTTGATCCGGCAATCTCCCACCACCGAATCTGGAAAAAACACATGATATTTTAAGTTCCAAAACACCCAACATCTAAACCCACCTTAAGATGAAGTGAATTGATGTTCACACCGTTCTCACCAACGCTAAAGGTGGGCCACACCATTTGATATGGAAATCAGGCCGATCTGCAACATTAAAATCAGTGGAATCCAATGGTATGATTTGGAATTTTGATGTGGCCCATCCAGTAAATGAATTGACTCAAATTTCACATCAAATGATCATCATGGTGTGGCCCACGTTTAGTGTGGACTGGATATTATACACATGTGACATGTTGGCGGGAAAAGAATGGTTGCATCAGAAGTGTATCTCATCAAATTTGTTTTTATTTTTTTAAATTGAAACAGTATATTAGAATGCACGTGGGATATTTAGTTGGCAATTTAAATTTCGTGCATTGGGGACCCACGTTTCAGTGATCCACATGGTTGAAATTATGTGGCCTCACCATGAAACCGGGTTCCACTAGAATTTAAGAAGAAAAATAAAGCCTATGTGGCATCACCCATCAATTTGTGGCCCATCAACTCAACGGTTTGGATCATCAATCCATGGCCCACCTGCCAACGCATCATTAAAAAATACATTTGGGATGCTGTACGGTGATGAGAGATAAATTTGGACCGTACTCGTCGGTGAAAAATAAACAAATAACAATCTTAGGATAGAGTAAACGATCTAGTGGGCTAAGGTTCCCGTGCACATGAACACGTTGCCATTCGCATCCCCTATCTAAACCGTCCATCAGATAAATTCCAATATAGACAGTCTGCTTTTACGCTATCATATAAATTATTGGATCCTAAGTATTGTATATTGGCAATCAGAAAACGGATGGACTAGATCATTCCCTGAAAATGAGTACAATCATGGATGCTCAAGGACTGTACTATTGATGAGATTTTGACATAGTTGAAGAAGAGATACTAGACAAAACTGGCGGTTCAGATAGGTTGTGAGAATACCAGAAGCCCCAAGGAAACTGTGCGCATGGGAATGTTTCCATACACCTAGCTTACCATATTATTTCTCCTCTGGATGAGAGGTGAGGTGACTGGACAGTCCCTCATCTTACGCAATGGTAGTAACGATTGGACTCTTTTGGATACAGTCGAATATCATATAATCTTCTCCAATCACGCGAGAGAGACATGTGGGGAATGATCGTATACGATAAGGCCTTGTTTGGGAGCGTGGAATTGGAATCCCTTGGATTCGAAACTCCCAGGAATTAAACCTGGATTTACAATCCTCCTAGCGTGTTTGGCACCTGGAGTGTAAATCAATCTTAATCAAAAGGTATATTTACAAAGATTTGAATTTAATTATTAAATTAATTTTAATATTTTTAATTAATGAGATATATAATTTTTGACACAATGGTTGTAATAAGCCTGCTGAAATATATGTTTTGCCTGAAAATGATGAAATTCCAAGTCTCCAATGGGCTGCAAGCACAAGATCATGTCTAATCAGTGACTAACCAATGATTTTTAATCATTGATTAACATGGGCAATATTTAGACGGTGCTGGACAATGTTTGTGCAGTGCTATTTGCATGGACAATGTTTAGACGGTGCTGATCATCATTGGTGGGCCACACCTACAACTATTTAAATGATTTTAGGTGTAATCCAAGCTTTCGCCATGGATTGCGAACCCCTCAAGGAGGGGATTTGAAATTAACTCCAGTTAATTTATGCTACTATGCTACCAAACAACCAGCGGATTAAAAACCCCAACAAATACCCTCAGATTCCCTCCAATCCACAGTGCCAAACGACCCGTCAAATCGAGTCCGGATGAAACTCATGTAGACCACAACACCTGTGACAATTTAAAACGACGCCTAAAATCTCTTAGTTCAAGTGGTGGGCCATGGGCCCGCTTGAGTCATCGAGTGGCTTAGGGGTGTCCCTTCAACCTGGTGAGGATCATATGTTTAATTTGTTGGATGGAATATACACAGCATGTTGGGCCCCACAGACGGTCTGGAACTTTCTACAGTGGTCATACCTCCCCCACGGTTTTTGTGGTGTGGCCCACATGATTTTTTGGGTATGCTTGTTTTTTAGCTCTGGATCCGTCAGGGAGGGTATCATCTGATGGACGGTTTGGATGGACATAAACATGACTGTGGCCTGTGGGTCCCCACACAGCTTGAAGAGAATGTAGGGTATCAGGTTATAATGAGGGGAATCAGTATGAAAAAAAAAATACTAATGTTTTCAATGAAAGGTAATTCAAGCACTTAAACACACACAGAAGCAGCTTGAAGAAGTTATATTTTGGCAACTGTCTGCCGCCTGTGTATCGTCATGGTGGACCAATGGTTCTCACCCGTTCATTCATGGTGGGTGGGAATCTTTGTGCGTAGTCAAAGTGAGATAGCCGTCCAATCTAAGGTTGCTTAGAGGCAATCCCACTTTCAATGTGCACAGATATTCCAATCCACTACGAATGGATGGGTGGAAGCGCCTGGCACGCAAATCTCCCGTGGAGAAATCCTCTTACCACACATATGATAAGTTCAGAACGATGCTGTCCTCGCCAAACACATGGCATGCATGTTTGGTGATGGAGACTGTTGATCAGATGGACCCCACGTTAATGGGCTAAGCCAAAATTCGACACGATTGGACTACTCGCCATACCGTTGTTGCAAGTTCTAGCCCATTGAAGGTGGACCGTTGTATGCCAAGAGGCTCATTTTCCACCTAATTACTGATTACAAGATTCCGCTTGCCTGCAGATGGAGGAAGCTTATGAAAGAAAAAGTTCCGTGGAGCGGTGTGACATGCACTCTATACATTATTTCCGCCAGCCTATTTTAGGACGTGAACTCAATAATCAAGGTCACCCCGAACTCGAGTAGACCACACGAGAGTGAAACGTAGAGATGGAATGCCTGCCACTGGAGCCTTCTTGGGGTCACGCTAATGTTTATATCCATCCAACCCGTTCATAAGGCGAGAGTCATGAGACCAGCTGGAAGAATAGAAAATCCACCTCATTAGATGGTCACGGTGGGCCTTAGGAAGGTTTCAATTGTGGCCGTCCAATCCCCACCAGTCACTGTGGTGTGGACCATTTGAGTTTTGGATCACCCTAATTTATGGGCCCACCATGCGAAGATGGGCCGGCGCAAATGATGGACGGAGTGGATGTCACATACGCCACATTACGATGGGCCAAACAGGGCTTTTAATCGCCCAAGCTCCGAAATTTGCATTCTGAATGGCTACCCCAACCAAAATCCCCTGCCTTGGATGAACCTGGCCATCCACTAACTGAGCCAGCAAATCAACATTCCAGATCACATCATAGAAATGCCACGTGTAGAGAAATGTATGGGAGTGTTTGAGAGCGAAAGATACGAAGGTCATGCATGATTATGACTAGTTTTCAACTTGCTAATTTTATGGGGTTTGGTTTTTTAAGGATAATACCATAGATAGGGGGAGGGGGGGAAGCGTATTTGCTGACGTGTGTCCCACCAGCTCCATGCTGTACACGTTGGAAAGGCTTCTGCATGACGTCATCGCGGGAATTTAGTCACACGGACCGCGGATTCCTTGCTTCGCTAGGTAGGAAATGCACGCGCATGTGGGACCCACGCATTCTACCGTTCACATCGGGAGAACGTGTCGATAGCCAGGCCTGCCAAACGTGGGTCCCATCGAGCACTGATCTGATGGCCTGGCGCCCGCCAATCCCTCCCCTTCTGTTCCTTCTTTGAAACCAAGGTTTTTTGTCGGTTGCTCTTGCTCGGCTCCACTCCACTCCACTCGGCTTCCACTCCACCGGCTTCATTAGCCATATCGTATGCACAAGGAAAAAGCTTGCTCTACTCACCTATCGCGGTTACTTACTTGAGGAAACGATTTAACGTGCATGAAATCAATCCATCCATCTGGCAGGGCTACTCTTATTTTTGTCCTTGATCTCAAAATTCACGTTGATTCAATATTCAGGTGTACCACGCTATAATATTTATCTAAAACCTTTAAATTCATGTGCTTGCCGGCCTTAATTTTTAATACTAATATTTTTGGGTAATTCTTTCATCCTTGCGAGTCACATCAGATTCATGGATTAGATGGCATATAAACACCGGACCTGATTAGGTGCAGCCCAGCCTCACCCAAGACGTGTGGCTAGAACTGGGCATCGAGTCGAGTCGGATTGAGTTTGGGCTGACTCGACTTGATCCGGTTTTGAAATAGGCCTGACCCGAACTTGATCCGACTTGATACTGAGTCTAGCATGTCTAACTCGATCCGAGTCCACTCTGGCCTGGATTGATCTGGAACGAGTCCAATCTGGTCAGAAGTTTCGAGTCGGGTCAAGTTGGTATCGAGTCAGATTGAGAGATGAGAGAGGGAGAGACTTAGAGAATGGAGAGAAGAGAGGAGGGTGAAGGTGGTGGGTGGTTGTCGGGCTTGGAAGGGAGAGAGATTTTGGAATTGGGTCAGGGTAGGGTTAGAGAGTCAGATTTTGGATCGAGTCAGTTTCGGGTCGAGTCGAGTTGAGTTACTAGGTAACTCAAAATAGACTCGGATATAGTTTAGATTGGGTGAAGCTTACTCCGTTCAGGCTAACTCACCCATTTGGTTCGGGTCGAATCGGATCGAAATGAGTCGGACAATTAGAGTTAGTCGGATTGAGTCATCCAATGCCCACTTCTACATGTGGCCCTTACTATGGGGCCCACCTTGATGTATGTATTCTATAACTATGCTGTTTATCTATTTTATCATATTATTTTAGGGCACGAGCTTAAAAATGAAAATCCAACTATTAGGTAGACCATATTATAAGAAACATTCGTGATTGACCCATCATTAAAAACTTTCTAAGGCCCGCTGTAATGTTTTTTTAATATATTTTCTATCTAACCTAGTGATAAGGTCAAAGGACTTGGATGAAGTGAAAAAACAAATATCAACTCGATTCAAAACTAATGTCCCTCATTATGGATCAATCATGCACCACTATCGGGGTTCACTTGAGAATTAAATCTGCTTTACTTTTGGACTCATGTCCTGCAATGATCTAGCTAAACGAATGAACACTGAATAGAATACACACAACACGTTGGGCCCCACAATAAGGGCCACATCTAATCAGCTCCCATAAACTCCACGATCCTACCCAACTTGTAGCAGGTGTTGCATTTCCATTAATTATTTCCAATGGTGTGGCTGACCTGAGTATGTGATCGTCATGATTGGGTGGCATGATGAAATGCGACAACGTACCTATGGATGGTGACGATCTCTTGAAAGTTCCACCCACATGCTAGCAGAGTTCATGTGACAATGATTGTGGAACATGAACTGTCTGAGAAGCAAGCACAAGGAGCATACTTGTGAGTTATACTATTCCCACACACACACATCAAGCCCCACTCTACAAGCAAAGCATGCTAAATTCGCACTATGGTGTAAATGGGCCACTGGATCCAATGGCCCATTGGACGACCTGAAATTAAATGGGCATGGGTCCAAAATTTAGAGAGGGGAAGCACACCTGGGTTTAAGAGTTTGACCCGAGTTTTAAATGGACCGGGTCTACGACATTCTAAATCAACCTGCCTCAACCAGAACTCGATTTTTAAATGAGTTCGATTGAGACTACTTGACACAAATCTTAAGTAAGCCCAAAAAGGCAGTTACTTCCTACATTAGGTAAAAGCAGTTACTTCCTACCTTAGGTAAAAGCAGGAATTACAAAATGATCTTTAAAGGGGTGTTTGGATTGTAAGTTACTTCATATAGGTTATTTATGCCTCAAGTTACTTAAAATGATTTTTACTTATTAAGCTGAATAATTAAGTAATTTTAAGTAAAAAAGTATAATTAATTATAAACCAAACTTACTTATCTACTGCTCTAAGTAGGAAAAGTAACTTATTTGGTGGTATCCAAACGGGTCCTAAATTACCACGTTTAATTAGAAATTTTTGAAGTGAAAATAAATAATAATCAGCTAATTGGTGAATGCATGTGGAAGCTGGTGGGATTGGATGACCGGTGAAAGTCTGTGAAATGAGAATCAACAGCACACATTCTAAAACATGATGGTCAGGCTTGAATCTGAGTCGACTCGGCTGTCATTGAGAAACTCACTGGCTCCATTGATTCAACATGATTCAACTCAGAACTGAGTCACACTCATTCTTTAATGAGAACGAGACAGGGGGACCTGCAATAAAAACTTGTGACGTCGATGTGGAGCCAACAACATCTAATGACACGGTATCAATTGTGTAGCCTGATTAAATTAACCATTTTCATTCATTCAGACAATAAGGAACAAATCATGCAGGTCGGATGATCCTAAACATCCAGTCATAGCATAGAAAATGGATGGCTAGGATTGAGCAGAAAATAAAATAATTCTAATAAGCATTTTAAAGCATCTATTCAATAAGTCCCACCTTTTGTATTATTTATGATTTCAAAATATATCTGGGATTTTGGTTTAATGATTCTAACCATGCGATCAATGACTTTTAAACAATGGTCCATTTTTTTGGGTACAGGGAAAGCCTGACTTTTGACTATGGTCATTAATTTAGAAGGTGGGGTCATCTCATGCAGTACTCGGATGTCTTATACACTTGCGTGGTTGGCATGTGTAACAGTTCCTTTTGCCTGGTAATTCATGATATGAGCATGTGTCACCTCACTGAGCCCACATGCTGAGATGGTCAGATGACGTGAGATTAAAGGTTAAGATCATCATTCACGCGTGATTTTGGGATGATAGCTTATTTAGAAAGTATAGAAAAACATAAACGGTCCAATCATCAGACCATCTCAGAACGTGGGCCTTAGTGGCAAGAGATCAAAAACGAACTCTGCACGTACACTGTCTTGGGCTAGCAAACGTACGTGTATGGCAGTCTGATGGTTACTGATTGGGGGTCACCAACGAATTGTACACGTGGCGTACAAATAAATTAAACCATCCAAATTATTAGACCCGTTTAAGATGGACAATAAACCAAAGTTTACACTAATTCGATTACCTAACTAACTGATTATTTGACATTCAGTGGATGGTTGAGATGAAAAGTAGCCATCGGTTCTCTGTATCAGCAAAAAACTGCACTCACCAAATGTTTATTATGGGATATGACAATTAACCACCTGCTTTAAAAGCTCAAATTAATAGAGATTGGCTAATCAATTCATTTATCTCATAATCCAAGCCCCTCATTCCATGGGTTAGGAAATCAGCTGAGCCTTCCTTGTGGACTCACTTCACACGGGCCCACCTCACACGAGCCACCTGTTTCATACGGGCCGCCCAACCCATGTGTGTCCCTGTATCCTATGATCTAGCCCACTCGAGCTCAGTGTGAAAATGCCTATTAGAAGGGCTGATGGTCAAATGTGCAGGATCATGGATATCCCATAATAAGTGGGTTGGAGTTCTGAAGAGGTCGTGAGAGGCTTGCTCTGTGAGAAAAAGATGGGTCCACATTATGGATAATCTAAATTGATGATTGGACCTTTCTATCTACAATTAATTTGAATTGTCCATTTTCTTTGGTCATTGGTTAAATAATTACAATTGTTTGACAGAAGTGATTCTTAAGAACCATGACTTATCAAAGGTGGGCCACACAAAATGGATGGTATAAATTGACACGGGGATGAACGTGATGAGATCTATCACTGTCTTCCATAAGGATAACTACTTCGAATATACGAAGCTTCTCGGTGTTCCTCAAAGAGACTTCTTGAATCCATGAGAAACAACCCTATAAATACGGATACCAAGCATTGAGAAAAGTTTCAGAATCAAAGTACAGCTAAAACTCTTTAAAATTCGTAACTTGTGTCCTATGTGGTTTAACCATGTTATTCTCCTAATTTTTCTAAACACTTTTCATGTTGGACACAACTCCTAAAGCCCAATCGACGAAGAGTTACAATCAAATCAAAACGTACTAAAAATAATAAAAATGGAAATAAATTCGGCATAGGCAAGCCAGCATAGTCGGGTTAGTTGGCTAAAGTAGCTCGTCCTACCCTCAAAATCATATATGGTACGTCGAGTAACTTATTTTGATTTGCGAGATATGCCTGTTCTGATGGTCTTTATGACTTGTATATATCCTATTAGGCCTTCTCTGGTCCATCTTGGACATGAAAGTTCCTGTGACCTGATCTATATCATAAATTGACGACGATAAGACCTTTTATATATTGTTCAAGACCATCCATTTTATTAGGGGCGTTCCATCAAAGTGATTATTGAAAGACAAGGGCTCAAATATAGGTCCGACATGATGAACTGTCCAGGGTAGTGATTCTACATTTTCTTAAAGAACTAATATGGATGGGGTATTTTTTTTTAAGCCTTTGATGGGGTGATTAGGATCATCCACCAAAGTATTTCTATTAGGAGCGAGAAATCGAAGGTGGCCCTTGTGATGGATGGTCTTTCGAGTAGCTAAACTCATTATACCCTTGGAGGCAAATCCAGGAATCTTTGCAGGAAGAATGGATCTGGTTAGACAACCCACTCCTTCTATCTCCTAAAAGCATTGATTGAGTTCGCAACCATTTGTATCTGGTCCATTAGTTCATCATTCCGATCAAAAGTCGTTTGGCTTAAGCTTCTTAGATCATATGGCGGGTCGTGTCCTGCACAAACTCTTTTGGAATCAATAATTGAATATATAGATATTAATTTCCAATTCTTCTTGGTCCCTCCTTTGTCCCTTCATCCCATAAGGAACAAAACAACTGGACCACCAGAAGGACTCACTGACCCAAACCAATGATTCAATGCTTTTATGATAATCAATATGGACCATCTAACTTCTTAGTCATTAATCAGATGGCTACGATTATTAGATCAAAGTGATTTTGAAGGAGATCGATAATAAGAGGACAGCTATTGTTAGGTTCTTTCAGCTAATTGATTTTTGAGAGGGATGGATAATTAAAAGGTAGGCCTCACATGATGGACTATCTAAAAAATGATTTGGACTTTTTAATATAATCAATATGGACCATCAATTTTCTAAGCTATTAAGGAAATGATTAAAATCATCCCACTAAAATGATTTTGATTTGGGAGGTAATCAAATATAAGCCCCACATCTCAATTTTGTAGCCATCAATGAATAGTAGCATATAGACAGTATCATTAAAGCAAAGTAATTTTTGAATGGGATGGGTATTCAAATGTGGGTGTCACATATATAAGAGATGGTCCAGACTTGATAAATTAGCAAACCTTTCTAATATAATAAATATGGTTGTTCATTTTGAAGGCGATGGTCGGGTGGTTCAGATCATCTAATGAAAAGGTGGTGGGCCCACATGATTCTTAGTCAAGACCAATGATTAGACTTTTTTTAATCTAATAAATTTAAGCCATCCATTTTTAGCCTTTATATAGCTAGGCAATTCGGTTGCAAGCAAAGTTTTGTTTCGTGTGGGACAAGGGGGGGATATTGTCAGTTAATTAAAAAATAAAATAAAATAAAAAGATAGCTTATCCTTGATATGGTATATGTCAAACTATTTTGTTGCTATATAAAAGTGACATAAGTAACAATTATCTTCAAGTGTCCCAAACATGGTAGATAACTTTTGATAATCTGCTGAGTCGTCTTTTAAATTGTTTCAGTTGTATCTGGAGGGCTGAGCTTATTCAAAAATTTGATTTTGGTTAACCCAACTATCTCATTGACAACAGTCCTAGTCTGCCCCCGTCAACACCGCACTGCTCTTCGACAATGACATTTCAACTACTACACAACGACTGACGTCAGTAGGACAATCACAAGCGTCGAGTGGGGCATTCAGGGTGCAACTAAAATGCGTCTAAGCATATTTTTTCTCTCGGTAGGTGCTGACAACGATTTGTTTCTATTGAAAGCATATTAATGGTTGAGTAAACCTAAGATTGCTTTGATAATCTCAAGCAAAGAATCTATGATCTTAATCCACCAACCCTTTCCTCTCAACCAGCCAGGCTTCATATCCCTTGACTTGCCTGGGACTGAGCCAGCCTTCCCTGAATGCCTCTCTGGCCGTTCAAAACTGAATTAGCCCACTCAGGCCTGTTTGGGAGCGTCGATTTGAAACCCCCTAAATTCGAAACCCCCTGGATTTGAAATCCTCTTGTTGTGTTTGGCTCTCTAAATTGAGAATCAACTTTAATCCAAAAGTAGTTATTCATAGTATAATTGTAGGGGCTTTAATTTAATTACTAAATCAACTTTAATATCTTTAATTTAATTATTAAATCAACTTTAATATCTCTAATTAGTGAGCTTGATGAGGGGCTTAGATTTTGCCTTGCTATCTGCATTGAGAAAAAAATAATAATAATAAGGGTGGACTGAGATTTAGGGACAAATGCAAATCTGCATCAAAATTAATGAAAAATGTAAAAAATGGGTGACATCCAAACACACCCAAAAAGTAATGAAAAATTCAATAGATGGTTAATAACGACAAGGAGGTGTTCCATGTAGTGAACGGTCCACTTGGATAAGTACATACACCGATTGTGTCCGTTGCCATTAACATGGTTCACTAACATTATGGGTATTAGAAAAATAGATGCACGTGAAAATGATCTGTGTGTATCGGTAGTGGGATTGGCAACGGTCAGGCATGCTAGCTTGGCAGTACGGAAATTATATTAAAATACTACACTTGAAGTTCGCTCAAACCTAACTTTGATGTTATGGATTAATAAATACACGTCTTCCTGATCAGATGGTTGTCACTTACGCGGACCAATCAAATCTATGTCTGTGGGTCCCAGACGCTCTATTTAGGTCACGGTCTTCGCATTTGATAACTGTCTGCCCTAGATTGCTTACTCTCTCCCTCTCTCTCTCTCTCTCTCTCTCTCTCTCTCCTTTTTTTTTTAAAAAATTTAAATAATTGATTATGCTGAATCTTCAATCTAAAGAGATTACACCAGATTAGTTTGAGAATTAGATGAGAATAAACTAATATATAAGAGAAATGCTCCACTAGGCTGAGATCACCACAAGTCATTGTGCTCCTAGTTGCACTATGTCGTATTGACTGTCCAATCCCTTGATCTACACCGTTCCTTAGATCCAGTGCATGATTTATGGGCTACTGTGAAAACAGCATAGAGATATAGTACAAATTAACCATTTGATTGGTGGCTTTTGATATGGACGGTCAAGATCATTTGCACAAAATAGTTCTAATCAACATTTTGATCCGTCTATTTGTTAGGGTTCATCACTGATCACTTATGAATCTAAAGATTCACTTTTGTTAGGAAATCATAACCATCCCATCTATGGCTTGGGAAAAGGATGACTATTTAAAAAGGTCAAATCAAGAATGGTTGGATTATCCTATCAGTATGATTTTTAGATGGAAGCCCAATAAATGTGTTCTAGACTTAATGGACAGTTCAGATACAGAAATTGAACTGTCCAAGAAAATCAATACATATAGGAGCACTATAACATGCAACACTATGAGAGCACTGGATCATTTTTTTTAGAATATTAATTGAGATTCTGTGATGGGATTGTGTAGCGATTAGCTTTTGATAAAGCAAGATTTGCATGAACTTCACATGACCATGCCATGTATTAAAAATGATGTGAGTCCACTGCCTTTAAAGATATCAGCGGATTCGCTCGTGTGAGATAGATGCCAGAGTAGCTGCGCATGTACCAGTGGTACACGTTGCTTGCCAGATTTAGGTCATTCATGAGGTGAGACCCACGCCTTATAGCAAAACCATGCTTTTTAAATCATTAGGTGAGCCTGTTTACACCTCTCTCATCACGCCAGATCCAACGGCGAGTAAGCGATTTGTTAATGTGAAGCACAAGGAAAACTGCCAAAGACATGCATTGTCAAGCTGAGGAAAACTTGTTAAATAAATTGTAGTAAAACTAAAAATGTCATGTGCTGCCTATATATGGGAGTAATTCTTTTCATGGTTGAAGTATAGTGGTTGTATATATGCGAAGTTATAAGTAAAAGGTTCTTATATGCACGATTAGCTAATGTAGTGACTAACAGCCATACATAACGTGATGTGATTGGCCATGTGTATTGAAAAATAAGTTGATCACACGAAAATCATGAAAATACCCCTCGAGATAAAAATACAATCAGCTACACTTGCCAAACAATCAGTCCAGCTGCACTTGCCAAACAATCAGTCAATTAGAGAAAAAATTCACAAATTTATTTAAAATTAGAAGTATAATAAGCGACATTTGCTAATTGGCAAATCAATTAAGATAAGTTCTTGGAGGCCAATTCCAATACAAATCTTCGGCAAATCATATTATACATCTATAAGTTTAGTAAAGAATGAAGATCTCATGCCCACGTTGCTCCAATTCAATACAACACTACTATTTTCAACGTAATGCTACCGTAAACACCCACCCCAAGCAGATAAATTGATTGAAATCAATCTGTTTGAATGGATGGTTGGATCCTAAATCCAACCCATACCCTAAACCCTAATCCTGATCTTAACCCTAACCCAAGAGGGCCTAAACCCTAAGAACCCAAACCTCAATTCCCGTTCACACCCTATCGAATTCAATCAACCTAGTGATCTCTGTCAACTCAATCAATCCCAATCAATCCAGTCAACCCAATTAGCCCAAAACCAAGCCATATTAAAGCCCGAAACCAAACCCAGTCTAGGCCCTTTTCAAGCCCAAACCTAGGCCATTAATACTTATGACCACAATAAAGCAAAATCAAACAAATCAGAGGCAATACACCACCTCGGGAGAACCCCTACAAGATTTAAGGTCGATCCATGATCCCAGCATTGACCAGGGTGCCGTTAGCCATGTGTCAACTCCTCTATCTTAGCAAGGAGTCCCTACACTATTAGTGCACTTATTTGTGCACATTGTTTGTTAATCACGTGAATCCATGTGTCAAGGAGTTAGTTGAGCCCTTGAAAGTTAAAGTTCGAAGACACAAAGAAGGCATGAAACTAACATCAAAGAATGAAGAACATGTAAATGAGGTACTTTGATAATCCTCATCCTTAGACCCAAAATAATCTTAGCCTGTAGATGATCCTAACCTTAATAGGTAAACCTTATGTGATTATCCTTTGGTCTTAGGATCCTGATTGGAACATGCTAAGTTAGGCTAAAAGATGTGCAAAACAGCTATACATGTATTTGTTCAAAACAACAGTTTTCGAGTGGTCCTTGATCCCATTGAGTGTGTGTTAATGGGTTTCGATGACATCGAATGACTACTCAATGCGATCGAAGAAACAATCCAACAACCTCAATAAAAAAATCCTAGAGTTTCTCGATGGGATCTATAGTATGCTTGATCCTATCGAAGGACCTTCAATCCCATCGAAGAACCTTTTGATCCTATTGACAAAGCCATTAACTAGCCATTTTATAGCCATTACAACACGAACTTTATAAAATGGACATTCGGTTCTTAGATATTCTGATTGATTTTGGTGCAACTAAATTTTATGTAATTCTCCTCCCATATCCCACATTCTAAGCCTCTAAACCAATGAGATTTAATTCATCTTCTTGAGATTTACCACTCTAATGAGGATTCCACCCTCCATGTTGAAGATAAACTCATTCTCCACATTATCTGGAGATTAGACACTAAGTTTATTGGTATATCCTTGTCTAAATACTCTAGGAAACCCATTTAGGTGAATCCCCTCATTGGTATATCAAATGTAAGACGAACATTTTTAAGATCCGAAGCATTAGCATAAACGAGCAGGGGAGCAATTAAGAAGCTGATTCATGCACGAGAGAGCAATGAAGAAGTATCTTAAACAAAATGCTATAAAATGGGCTCAATTCAAAAAATAAGTTATCATTTGTAAGAATCCACATACACTCATTCCTTCTTTAAGATTGAGTGTAAGAGTTTATGACCCAAAATCAATAAGTTCTTGTATAGGACCCAAGCTCTTGTATATGATCGAACTCAATGGATACAAGTATGTACGTGTTAGTTTCCTTAAGGAGCCTTTGGCATGAGTATATATAGAGCCTTTAATTAAGATTGCTTGTGGTTGTTGGTTAGCCAATAGAAAACCAATTAAATTCTCTTGTAGGAGCCACTGACATGTGTGTAAACGTGTACCTCCGACACAGGAGTGTATGTGCGTCAGTCCTTTTGTAGGCCTTCGGTGGGAGTGTATACTTGTAAAGGTTAGAGGTGAACCTAATTTAAAACCTCTAATAGTGAATACCGGTACACTCGAGTAGAGTGCGTCCGCTGGGAGTGGAGTAGGGAAACCGAACCATTATACATATCTGTATTTGCGATTGTTGTTGCAATTTATTCATTTTTATGTATTTGATTAGCTAAGTTATATGAATGCACAAATTGAATTGCATGCTAAGCACCTATGTAGTAAGCACACATAAGTTGACTCACCTATCTAGTAAGCACTCACAAGTTCACTTACCTATTTAATAGGCATACATAAGTTCACTATCTGTTATAAACTAGTTACTTATTGTTGCATCATTTGTAGTCTATATGATTGGACTCACTTTAACTTGGAAGCCTCATTGTTAATTTGACTTTTTAGTTTTAATTAGTAAATTGTTTAAGTATACAATTATATTTTTTACTTGTAGAATTTTAAATTAATCTTAATCACCCCCTTTAGGACTGAGCCATAATTCTATAGCTCCGCCAAACTTCCGCACGCGCCGTGGTAGACTATATCCCACCACACAATTTCACACATGTGTAGGGGAGCTCACCTAACAAAGTAAGGGAACCCATGTGAAACCAGTGGTCGCCGGGGTGCCACTGACCACATGGTAGGTCTCCTGTCTAGGGGGAGACCCCTACACGTATGGTATTTTCCCTCAAAGACCTTTATCCATATGTTGAACTGAACTGACTCTGATACTCCTTTTCCTAGTAGAAATAACAACCCATGACACTTAATCCAACCCTTGATATCATGCCATGTGGCAATCTTGAATCCCAACTATCCAAGCCTTTTCTAACTCTAGACTTTGCAAGAATTGTAGAAAAATCGAGTTGGGAGACAATAAATAGCCCACTCCCCTTTCCATTTCAGGCATCCAAGAATCATCTAAAAGCACCAACACATCCTCCTAATCCTTACCCATTCAGAAATCATGAGAGTTCTAGAAAACCCAAGTCTTCTCCACTTAAGGAGAAAACCTAAATCGTAGTCATCCTATCCCTCCAACAGGGAAAGTGAGAGTGAAAGAGAGTGTCCAACCCTGGTCTATCCTAGCCCAAATAGAGCCCTGACTTCCTGAGCATCCCAAGTCTTGATCTAAGCCACTCAATCCAATCCTTGTGACACCACCGTCCAATTCTTAATCAACTTCATCTATTCCCGCATTAGCATTATGTAACTCCTATTCCCTTCTCAAGCCCCCTGCTCATCAAGTTTATTATTTATGCATTACATTGCATCTTACGCTCAGTTAGTATAAATGTATACTCTGTGGCTTGCCGACACAGTCAGATCTCACCCATCAGAAATTTGTAATGATTGGTTACTAGCTTTTACAAGTGGAGTTGGGGCAAATTTATGTAGCCTAAACCAAAGCTTGACATAGGCGTTGTATTTAACATAACATCGCACACGCTACATCATATACATATATAATATGCATCACATCGCACAATAGTACACAACACTTGGTTAGTAGAAACATATGCTCTGCGGCTTGCTGATATAGTCGGATCATGCCCATTAGAAACTTCTGCTAATTGGCTAATTGTTTTGGCAAGTGAATTGGTTAGGGCAGATTTATCTAGCTTGAACCAAAGAGTATCATAGGTGTTGCATTTAACATGACATTAAACGCATTATTGCATCATTAGTATGTAAGAACTAATTTCAATTGTCAAGAATTTGTTTGACCCTGTGAAGTAGACATTGTACATTCGTAAGGGCAAAGTGGGGCCTAACACCTTTTGACTTTATAACCGTGGTCCCTTACTCCGAATCTTCAGTCGTAAATCAAAGAGTCATCTTAGGACTAAAGATCTTCGGATCCTCTCTCATAATATGTCTATAGGGTCTAGCCGACTATGGAGATGGAGTAATTGGCTAGTGGTGAGTCCAATCAAATATAAACACCCTTCCAAACACACAATGCAAAAGCCCTTGAAAATGGCGCCCGTGGAAGTACAAGTCGATTCCATCTGGTATTCAACGTTGCCTGCCATGGACAATTATTATTATTGTTATTCTATATGAATCCATCACTGTTAGCTATTACAATGTTTTAAACTAGTCTGGATTGATTAAATTAAAATATGATAACTAGGCACCCTATATTCGGGATCAAATTATCAGATATAGGAAGATCTTTAGGTCTCGAACTGATAGCCAGTGCAACCATTGTGCCGCATTCTTAGAGATTCTGATCGACCAACTCGGCACGAAGTTTGACCAAAGCTACAAATAAGTCATTGTTTAACTACGACTACCTCGCCACAAAGTCGAGTGATGAACGGGTGATCATCCCTAGATAGTCTTGGCCATGGAATTAGGATTCAAGCAACGAATGGACATTCGTTCCCACAACTATCTTGCTACTAGGTAAGGATCCGAAGTAATACGTAGGTTGTCACCCCACCAACCTTCCCGCTACCAAGTATGTGGTTGAGTGGCGAATGACTGATCATCTAAGAATGATTAACTTGCCCATGAAGCTCAGCCGTGCAAGGTAACAAACAGATTATCATTTCCAACGACCATCTTGCCATGAAGTCCAGCCGTGTGATGAATAAATCGTCAAAAATCCACCCACCATTGGCCATCTCACCACAAAACTTAAGTCCTACGCAATATGACCAGGTAGTCGCCATAGTGCTTGTCCAGCCACGAAGCCAGATGTGTTACAAATAGACATCCACCTTCTCCCACAAACCACAATTGCTTGCATAATGAAGTCTAGCTCGTGACAAACATATCCTCGTTTTTGTCAACTGTCCAATTGGGAAGCAGTTGAGAAGGAAATCTATCTTTCACATTAGACGACCTTCTTGCTAGAAACTGATAGTCGTTTCCGACGACTATCTCACTACAAATAGATCGTCGTTAATAATCTTTTTTTTTTTTTTTAAAAGAAAATTACTTTTTCAATTAACTATAGTTGAAATTTATTTATTTAATTTATTCTTTTAAGTTATATTATCTTAGTATTGAATAGTATAAGCTATAATGCTCTTGATTGAAAGTCTTATATTAAAATTAAAAAAATAATTTTAAAAAAAAAAAAAAAAAAAAACAACATTAGAACAACGAACCCTTCACTTTACAAGACATTTAATTTTATGCAATTGATGATTGGATAATCAGCGGTTATGTTCATAATTCCATTCTTAATTTATCTCAGCGTCGATGTCACAAGGTGTTTGGTTTGAATTGCGTTCTCACCGGCTTGAGTTAAGCCACTATCGGCTCTAGCATGCCCAGCAAACACACATGCCTACATAACATGTGCGGCCGCATTGGACACCAACAAGGCCATACAAGTACGTTGAACATGGACGGTCCTTTTTTTCTAACCACGCATTTTCAACGTTAAATGTTTGGGCTGCTTTGTGAGTGGACTATCCTGATTTTGGGTGGAGGCATCCTAACAGCATGCCCTACTGATGAATGGTTATGCACAGGCATGCTATATTGACACGTGTGCCACAAACGACCCATCCATCTAATGCCAGCATTCTAATTGAGGAGCACCTGAGGATTCACAGAGCCAGTGTACATGTGCCACACGTGTGCCTCATCTAGAACCATCCAAGTCACGGCCTAACTATGGGTGGGTCAGAAATTGAGTCACATGGAATGGATGGTCCTGACCCGTATAAGACCCAATAATTCCATGAACCCCTCCAAAACACAAATTAGGGGGCGAATGGGCTTGAATCGGACACCATGATTAGGACAGAGTTGCCCTGTACTGGTTGTTTACACGCAATGTAAAGGGAAGAAAAGAGGGTTGTTTGGGCTTCCTGGATGATCCAAACCGTGCATTAGGTAAGACTCTACATGACTGTTGAACCTCCCAATAAGCAGGTGGATCAAAACCTAAGGTGGGCCACACCATAGAGAAAACCATAAATTAAAATATCTGAATTCAAATGAGAGGGCCCACCTGATGATTCTATTGTTTTAATTTGTTTTTTAGAGAGCTCTATTTTATGGTGGGATTCACATTTGAATGGATTGGATTCCATAAAAACATCACGGTGAGCCACACATAGTTTAGAGCTCCCAAGTGGCTATCACTTGTCCCCGATGTTGTGGCCCATCTAATGATTTAATTGGTCTGATATATGGAAATAACGTACTGATAATTACATCTGCTGGTTAGACCGGTTGGATGTTTTATTTTTTCTTGAATCATACATGTGTATACTATATGATCTGTACATCAAATGTGTCCAAAGAAATGTTCTATGCCATCCAAACCGTGCATCGTGTGAGATCCACTCTGAATATGTGGCTCGCCAAAATTTAGAGGAATCCAAAATTCAAATGTAGCACAACATAGGAAAAGGTATAAAATTGCATACGAAATCATCTAAATTCAAACAGTTGGGCCCATATAAATTATGTTGTATTGGTCTTATTTTTTTCGGTCATCCTATTTTTTATGTTAGGAAGCATTATTTGCACAGATTGAATTCCACAAAAATATCACTCTGAGCCCCACACATAGTTCAGAGCTTTTGAGCGGCTGTCCATTGTTCACTAAGTTGTGGTCAATGTGATCATCATATCGGCCTGACTTTTGGCAATTCTCGACCTGATATTTGGATCTTTATGTTGGACGGGTTGGATTCATTTTTCATATTGATCGAGTTGGTACACTTGTATGCTAAATGACTATTGCAGTACTTAGTTGATTAGATAGCTACTAAATAAACAACCAGGACAATCCCTTCCGCGTGACTTAAAATAATCAGCCAGCATGGAAATCCCATCAATATCTCAAAAAGAAAATAATAATAATAATAATAAAGATTAAAGTAAATTATCCCACTAAAATAAAGAGTTCAATAATTAGAAAGTTGAAATACTTCAAATTGAGATAGTCAAAGGGTAGAAATACTCTCCCATATTCCAATGTAAGACCCATCAGAGAAAGGGCCTGGGTCATTGAAACATGATCCCAAATCAAGGTCCCAATATGAAAATAGCAATAGATTGTAATACATTGCAGAAAAAATCATATTTCAAAAGGCCAGCCAAGGGGCATGTTTGAAATAAGGCTAGCAAAGCGTGTAAACGTTTGAAGCCCTATCATTACAGGGCTTGACATCTTTGAAAAATCATGCTGAAGCTCTACAAATAGGAACTTTGTGCACACCCTTTGTTTTTGGTAGAATAAAAGGACAACTTCCTCTTTTCAGTCTTACAACATTGCTTATTTTCTAACGTTTGTTGTTTTCTGTATATAAATAACACTTTAATTATCAAAAGTGAGAATGATCTTTGTTATTTGGACTTTATAGCTTATCATTTATTCTTATAAATTATTGCTTTTTTTATTATTAGTATTATTCAATCATATTTCACATCTTGATTTGCAAATGAAATGGTTGACACTTGGGTATTTATGGACTACAGATGGCATATGTGACTCGAATCAGACAATAGGTGGGTCATCATCTCAAAATTAGATTGGTGGAACTATCTTTAACTTCAATGACTCGTGGAAAATTATATACTGAGTCCACACCAGTGGCTATTTCCAACCTCAACCGTCCAATTAGGATGGGATCTCTTCATAATCAGGATTAAGTTTGATCCTGATTTTCGTGAGCTCCAAATACAAATAAGGAATTTAAGAAATAAAAAATATAAAAAATAAAACCCCGAAACCGCACAGTTTTTTTTTTTTTTCTTTTTTTTTTAATTTTTTTTGAAGGTAATATCGGTTCGAACCCATGAAATCAATGTGGAAGCGCCGCCAATTGTGTTATGTGCAGGAAAGCACCAGCGGTATGAAGCGAATCCTAGGTGGAGACCATAAATGTCAGCTAATCGGCACTACTGAAGTGATCAAACTAACATTACTTTTAAGCACCGAAAGTACAATTTCTTAGTTAAAAAAGAAAAGAAAAGACAGCTGTGGTTGTACAGTTGTACTGTAACATCTCTTAAAAGAGAATGCTGACCTCAGATGTGGAGGCACTGATTGGCCCACCTAATCAGGGGTGAATTTGATATTGACCAAAGTATCCACAGCAGACTTGATTGGGAGGGTAACTTGTTAGGGTGGACTAATAAGCATAAAGGTTTGGGTTACTGGTTCCCAAACGGGCTAGCGGTTCCCTTTGCAAGAATATTGTTGTTCCTGTGCTCTTTATTTATTTATTTTTAAGTTTAATTTTCATTATTTATTTAGAACCATCAAACCAACGTACTACACTAGAATTATAAGAAATCTAAAGTCAGGATCTATCATATGTTTCTAGATAATGATCAAGCCTATTTTGTCTCTTAGCTCTGTCTCAGCTGTCTATTTTTCATACTATTGATTGGGTGTTTAGGGTTATTGGATTGATGTGATGTTTGCACCATAGTTGGTAAATGGAGAGTGAAATACGCTTATAAAGGAAGTAGTTAAAGTATATTATGAAACTATTATTTTTTAGTGATTTTTAACTGAAATAAAAATATGTAATAAAATTATCATTATAGTCAAATCTGAGTGATGTCACTACACAATTACAAGACTAAATAATTGTTACCTATTTGCGACCATTTTTGTTGTAATTGGAAAAGCAAACAAGCCCTTAGTCACGTAAACAAATGAATGGATCAAACTCATCACTGTGCATCCCACATGTCATTTAAAAGGTTTACATTGAAGATGTGGAGACATTGGCAAAACTAGTTATTTATTTGGAGAAAGGTGGGAGAGCGCGGACCGTTTTCATATGCTTCCACAAGCTCCTAATTTTTGTCAGGAATGAAAATTACTTTTACATGGTTATTTCAGTCCAATATTTTTTTCTCGTTTAAAAACTTCAATTGTGATATTATGTAAGTATAATTAGATTTGTATGGAACACCCTCAGGCGGGCTACATTATTTAGATCTTTTCACCTAAAAATAACAATAATTTTATAGCATTAGTGGGACATATCACCCTAGACCAAATCAATAGCTAAAAAATTGTTTTAACAGTTAATTTATTTTGCAATGTGGTCCAATTGCACGACTGCCTAATTATTCAGGTCAAGGATCTAAACATTATTCCTAACTAAGGGGAAAGCTTATCTCTTGACAGGTGATCCATGTGCTTGAACGAGCAGGGCTTCATGCATGTAATCAGGGGTAGTAATGGGCTAGGCTAGGGCTGAGGCAGCTTTGGCTCTAGCTTAGCCTTAATTCCCTAATCCCTCTCGCCCTTCCCTAACCCTTGCCTTGCCTAGATTGAGAAGACTGTTGCTAGCCATACAAGGTGGTGCGAGCCTAAGCCAGCCCAAGAAGAAAAAAGATTTGAATGATCAAAGATTAGACATAGAATCTAATTTAAGATGTTTTCCATATTTTTCATCCATGAGACCCCTGTTGGAATCATTGAAACATAACCCTGAATTCAACTAATGTCTTTAGATTATACATGTGCATAGAATGGGTAACTAGTAATATATATTTTAAAACCTTTTATTCTTCCTGTATAACAGCGGCCTACTTAATGACCGGATCACTAAGCTATTCATCACAAACCCAATCCTGTTCGGACACTGCACCTAAGTTTTGAGTCTGGGTCTGACCCTTGGGCTGCGTCCGGCGGACGCATGCTCTGGCCTGGTGGTCCTGCCCTACTCGTCATCTAGCCTCTCAATATTCTCTGGTTGTACATGCTAACACCGCCAGTTGTTTCTCAACATGTACCTCTATCTTCATTACAAATAAAGTACGCTATAAGATTACAATCATCCGTGCAACCATGCCAGATGTGGCGATGTCTAACACTTGCGGCCATCGTGTAGCTTCAAGGGTACTTCATACGACCACCTTCCAATGTCGATTGCCTCATGTGTGTCATATATGTGCCAATGTACTAGTATGCATGATGTGGCATCTGCAACCATCCATCGTCAAATGCCTTACATATATTACATGTGTCACCATTATCTTGAACCACGTCACATGTGCTACACTCAACTTAAGCATGGCCCGTATGTCCGCATGTGTCAACATTCCATGACTATTTGTCCTTCCATTCATACGGCAGGGCATTTCAGGGCAGCAGAAAAGCGAAGCCAAACAAAGGTATTCAGACAACCTTAGCGACAAGTATCCAGACTAGCTTTATCTGGACATCACACAACTTCTGTAACTGCATGGCCTAACCCCTCAGCAATTAGGGTCCATTTTTTTCGTACGCTATGGCCTACCAAAATGAGTGGACAACCTCATTCTTGATATGGATCTCCAAACAATCTGTCTATTGATGCCAATACCAAAGACTTTTCACACATGACACATGTGCCCCCATTCATACGTGCTAAGCCACCATTAAACACAGCTGAATAACCATTTACGCGGGACGCGGATTGCGTACTGACACTGTCAGTAGCAATGTGGCTCTGAACGGTTCTTGTGGGCTGTTTTATCCACCCTGTCCATTCATTTTGGGTCATTATTTTAGATCATTATCTAAAATATGAGGTAGATCTATATTCCAGGTGGACCACAACAAAGGAAAATAGTAGCGATTGAGCACTCACTACTGAAAGCTGGGCCCACAGTAATATTTATTTGCTATCTAACCTGTTGATTGGGTCATAAAGACTGGGATGAAGGAACAGAGAAAAAAAGTAATAATAATAAAAACAAATATCATCTTGATTCAAAACTTTTTATTATGGCCTCTGAGAAGTTTTAAATGGTGGTCGTTCAATCACCATTGTTTCCTATAGTGTGGTTGATCGGCCTTAGTTTGGGTTCATGCCCTAAACTAATATGGCAAAATGGATGTACGACATGATAAAGCACATAAACCTAGTGGGGCCACAGAGCACCGTGCAATAGGGCTTGCTACGGACAGCTTCAGTAGAGAAACCGCGTCCTGGCGAAGTGACGCATTTGGATTAGGTCTAGCTACAGATGCCTTCAGTAGCTCTCACCCTGCTGAAGTGATGTCACCAAGTTCTATATAGGCCCCGCCATAATGAATGTATTGTATCAAAACCGTTTATCCATTTGGAAAGATTATTTTAAGGCACAAGTCTAAAAATAAAGCAGACGTAAAGCTTAAGTGAACCCATTATAGGAAAGAGTGGGACAGTGATGCCCACCGTCGAAACTATTTTAGGCCCACCATGATGTTTATTTTAGATCCAACTTCATGAGTTCCCATAGACATGGAACAATGCAAAACACAAATTTAAGATCGATCAAAAGCTTCTGTATCCTCAAAATGTTTTTAATACCAATCCTCACTGTTCTGTTGGGTCTACTTGTGCTTTGGATCTACTCATTCTTTAACTCATGCCATAAAATGATCTTGCTAAATGGATGGACGGTGGGGATACAACACATACATACATCATGGTGGAGTCCACAGACCTTGGTGATGTTATCTGGCAGCCAGATTTTTACTGAAGGCGTCGGTGGCAAATCCACGTCCGATGCGTTAATGTTCCTTTGGGATAATTTAAACTAGGCGGCGGAAATATACGCGAATGCGATGCTCATCAATCAGTATTGATATACACGTAAGAAGCGCGTGCATCATATAAGTGCAGGTACACATGGGAAGCGCTCACGATGTATTTGGACCGTCCAACCTATGGGCCTCCTTTCGACGACACTCATCCAATCGCTTGTAAGTTATTGTCTATGATCCACTGACAGAAACACACGGGGGTGCGAATTTGGTGCTGTGGCCTATTTTAGAAGTGACACGTGTCCACTCATGATAGGTAACGTGTTTGATATATCGATTATCGCCACACAAGTAAAGCGTATAGAAAAAAAACAGTACTTGGAATCCTGTACACTCCCGTACTAGTTCACCATCCTTTTTAAAACGGTGGTGATTCATCCAAAGTACACATCGACGGTTGCACAACAATCCATCCTAGACCGTGCAAATTTTCGACCCAAACGTGGATGGAGCGTGACCGAAAAATCACACTGAGCAGGTAATGCTGGCCATTGAATTTGAACCTATCGCTATCTTACTTTTATCAATTCATTTAATGGCCACATCCAAAGGTTAAGATTGCTTGATAGAGTACTTTTCGAGATATGCCACATCTACAGCAAGCCCCACAGTTTAGATGGTCTGGATAGAGGTTATGTATGGCACATGGAAAAGGAGGGGGAGTCACCACCAAATTAAAAATGGTGGAATCAGTCGGCTTTGACTATTAGTCGAGCCGAAAGATCCACGCTTTATGAGGGAGCCGATCAGTATATATATATATATATATATATATATATATATATATATATTCGATTCTTACCCTCAAATCTCCCCCTTTGAAATCGGTCCTTGGATTTGGCGGTTTCAATGAATTCAACCTCTCTGTCCCTATCAAAACCCTAATTTCTGTCCATCCTCCGCGCATTAAGTGGGCCACCACCGTTGCTTTTGTCGGTGTCTGGCCCCTTCTCGTGCTTTGTTTTCTTCTTTTGAATGGACTGATTATGGTGTGCGTCTGTCAGCATCTATTAAATGAGAAAAACTTTGATAGTCTGGCAGAGTGTGATGGATGATACACCCCCACTTTGAAATTACACATCTTCCATGCAAGTAAGTCAAAATTACGGATCCAAGTTTAGAATCTTTATATGCATCTTTGTCCATCATTGGACGGTTAAAATGAAAAACGTAGTATGATGGTATAGTCGAATCAAAGGTTAGGATTTTTCAACGAATCTGACTTTCTAAGTGCCTATTTATGAACCGCAGCCACGGTACCAAATAGATTCCCTTTATTTAATTGAGGCAACCGCCTGCCCTTGCCAGTTAATCCCAACCGTCTGTATAAAGGACCTGAAGTGCATGTAGAAACACTTCATGATCGCACGGACTGGAAATATCTAACCAACAAAGGGCCTTCGAACCAAAGATTTAAAAAGACCGATCAGGGTTCAAAATTCAATGACAGAAATTGGACGGTTGAGATCATCTGATCAGTGACTCAGTGTACTAATGAGCTATGATCATTTCCTAATATGGCCGGTGGTCTAGCCTGATATGTGCATACGCCGCTTGTCATTGACGGGTGACCTACTCACCTCCATTTAGTAAATGGTAGTGGACGCAGACCGCAGCTTATGCCGAGTCAGCACATGCGTGGGGCCCACTCCATTCACAAATTCGGTTCTTTAGAAATGTACAGGAATTCTGGTGTCCACCAGAGCAGACCTTACAAAGAGAAGAAGAATCCTGACATACCACATTCTCTGGTCTGAAACGGACCCGCCACCACCGTAGAAAAAAAAAAAACCAAAAGAATCCACATCTGAGGCTCGCACATGCTGCCCCACTGCTTCATGATCCAGACCGTTCATTCAGAAGCTCCTACTGAATATGTGCTACACGCCCAAAAATCGTAGCTGATTATATACGCTCATCCTCCTGTCGTTTCTAACTTTCTTTTGTATGGATGGTGGAGATCTCTAATCAGTGAAAGTTTTGAAATAGGGCCCATCTAGGTGGGACCTTTTTAGATGGACGTCTTGGATCATGGACAGAAAGAAATAGCATACATCGTTGTATTTTTCTACAGTGATTTTAGTATAGTTTTAAGAAGTGAGACATCTGATTACTGTAGTTTTAAGTGGGTAATCAATATCAACCATTCAGTACTGGACCTCACAACGGATTGGCCGTAACTCAAAATTGTGACCATTTGTACGGTTCTGACCATCCAATGAGAAGATTTACATCCGTGAAGTGTGTAATATCTTATGACCATTTTGGACGGTTCTGACCATCCAATTGAAAGATTTCCGCCCGTGAAGTGTGTAACATGCTCCATTTTACTTTAAATGTATACAGCGAAGTAGTCTCCATCAGGTAGTCCACATAGCAGACGGTTGAGATGGCCTGATTACCTTGTCTAACCACGGTGGGGCCCACTGTTGGATGCACCAATTCAGAGAATCATTAGATAGTATTAAAGAAAATCACATTTGTTACAGTATTTTATTAATGGGAAAGCAGTCCTCTCCCTCTTTTCTTTTGATAAGGTAAGACATAAAAACTCTCACATGAAAAATGGTCTTATAACATCCCTTGCATTAGAAGAAAGCTCCAACCAAAGATCTGACAGTCTTGCTGAAGAAGTCCACGAGCTTGCATGGATACTGCTCAATGGCCACAGGTAAATTCACTAGCTTTTGATACATGAATTAGGTTTTCTTTCTTTTCCTTTTTCTTAGGTGATTTATAGAGCTTTTTGTGAATGATTTTCATTGGATTTTCTTCCTTTTCCTTTTGATGAAAGTTTTTGAGGATTTCTCTTGATGTGGGTCTCTTTAGATCTTCAAACTAAAGCAGACCATACCTTTTCTTTGTTGTATTATCATTGAATTCCTTTAATCTCAAAAGTACTTTACTTTTTCTTTCTTTTTTGAAAGAGGTTGTATTGTTCTTGTTATTCTTGTGATATTGGAACTATAAAGAGGCTTCCTTGTTATATTTTCTTTTTGTTGATCCTCTTGTTTTGGGTCTTTTGATCTTGAAGCTATGTTGTATTTGGTGCATGTGATTTTATTTTTATTTTTATTTTTTGGCGATGGGGTTTCAGGGAATTGGATTGGTCAAACCAATGGAGGAGATGGTGTCTACAACATGCTCAAGGCCATTGACTGAGAGGAGAGTAAGACCACAGAAAGAGCAGGCCTTGAACTGCCCAAGGTGCAACTCCACCAACACCAAGTTCTGTTACTACAACAATTACAGCCTCACTCAACCAAGATACTTTTGCAAGACATGTAGAAGGTATTGGACTGAAGGTGGTTCCCTTAGGAACGTGCCTGTGGGAGGAGGTTCAAGGAAGAACAAAAGATCATCGTCATCATCGGCAGCGGCAGCTGCTTCCAAGAAAGTATGTGATCTCAACCCTCCAAATTCCTCGAAATCTCCATCTCAGAACCCCAAAATCCATCAAGGACAGGATCTGAACCTTGCATTCCAAACCACCCAAGATTACCATAAGATGCCTGAATTTGTTGAATTGCCCGGCAATGAGAACAGCAACAACAAACCTTCTTCATCTCCTACTACTTCTCTTTCAGTTCTTGAGCTGCTGAGGAGTGGGATGTCTTCAAGAGGGTTGGGTTCTTTCATGCCGATGCCGACGCCAGATCCAAATATGGTATACCCACCAGGGTTTGGTTTCCATGATCTGAGGCCCACCACCCTAAGCTTCCCTTTGGATGGGCTTGGTGGTCATGGTGGTGGAGGGTATGGGAGTATGCAAGGGGTGCAAGAAGGTGGTGGGAGGATGTTGTTTCCTTTTGAGGATTTGAAACCAGTTCCAAACACTGACTTTGAGCAGAATAGAGGGCAAGGAGATTCATCTGGCTATTGGAGTGGGATGTTAGGTGGTGGTTCATGGTAGAAAAAGAAGAAGAAGATCTGGGTGTTTTTCTTTCCTTTTTCTTTCTATTGGTGGGTGACTTGTTTGAACTTGTCTAAAACTAACAGATAGGATACATGGAGTTTCTCTTTCTTTTCTTTTCTTTTCTTTTTAGCTTCTTTTTTTTCTTTTTCTTTTTTTCCTTTTTTCTTTTTTCTTTCGTTATTGTGGACATTTGAAGCTTATTTTAGGTCGGCTTCAAAAGGGTGTCATGAGAAAAAGGAGTGGATTTAGGCTGTGCGGAAATAGCCCGGATTTTTGCAAGGGCAAACATGTAGAAGGAGCCTACTTCAAGGGCTGCACCATGCCCTAATTCATGGATCTTTGTCTCCAAAAGGAGGGAAAAACAGGCACCCAATGTTATATGTTTTTGGTGGGTTTGTGGAAATAAATTTCAAGTTGCTGTAGTAAGAGCCTGTGGAAATTTGTGTGAAAGAAAAAAAAAAAAAAAAGACCTGTTTATTTCTTTCTTTATTTCATTTAAACAAGGGATGGTGTGGAGCTATTTGGCATTCTCTCTTTGATGTGGGTTGTAATGACATATGATGTCTTGAATTCCCTTTTCTTCTTTGGCAAGCACAGGTATCATCATCACCATCAAGAAGATTCTTTCCAGCCATGAAAGCACCACCATGGAGGTGGAATGAGAAGGTATGAGTGTATGACCATCATCAAGTTCCTCACATGACATTATGCTAGGCAACTTTGGAAGAGTGTAAACACCAGCACTATTCTTTTATAATAAAAAGTGCATCTCTTCCTTCCCTTTTACTTTCTTTTTTTTTTTTTTTTTTTTTTTTCCCTTTTCCCTTTCATGGGTTTTGAGAAACAAACTATAGTGTTGAAAATCAGTTCACCTTCCCAACCAAAAGCTCACTTTTAATGATTTCTAAATCCACACATCCATCCATTCCATTTCCTTGTATGATTGTTCCAACTCATCTCTCTTTTATAACTGGCAAAGCCACCATTCCTGGCACTCTTCTATTTTACAGAGTGTGGGACCCACAAAAGACATTCCCCTCGGAATGAAGGCTAAGGAATAATATCTCCCCTTCCTACACAAGCTCATCCTAATACAGACCCTCCATTTATTATATTCTGATCTTTGACATTTTGCTGTCTTGGGTGTTTGGCAATTACTCTTGATATGTTTAAATAAGCACATGGGTGCACTGTAACCCATTAAGATACAATGCACCTTATAATAGGCAAGTGGGATGGGCACAGGCGACCTGATAGATCATGAAAGAAAAAAAAGGACAAGAAGAGTCTGAAGCTCTCAAGTCTCATTCATGTTACTATCATTTTTTATAAAATCACGGAAGCTTCCTTAGCATTGCCACTGTTTTACAGTGGTTTGCTTTTTGCTTTTCCAAGAAACAAGATTATTCCCGGTGAACATGCATTCATTAGTCATGGGTCTTCGTGTACAATCGAATCTATATACCTTTAAAAATAATAAAAAAATAAAATAAAAATTATATACCCTTTAGGCTAATAAGTCATTAGCAACTAGAATTATGTTGCTATTTCGCTTAATATATATCCCTTAGTTC
Source organism: Magnolia officinalis (assembly GCA_021015155.1). Classification (NCBI taxonomy): domain Eukaryota; kingdom Viridiplantae; phylum Streptophyta; class Magnoliopsida; order Magnoliales; family Magnoliaceae; genus Magnolia; species Magnolia officinalis. Next base: position 117,114,937 of record JAJHSJ010000001.1, read on the forward strand.
TTATAAACAATGTCAATGTAAAGTTTTCTAGGCATGGGCATCAATCAATTGACTAGTCCAACTGCAAATGTCGAGTCTAGTCCAGTGAACTTCTAGTCGATCTGCAGTAATAGGCATCTTCGACATTCTTCCTTTATTTAAGCTTAATTTGAGATTTATTTTTTTTTCCATGAGAAGCATTTTCACCTGAGCATTGTCAATCTTTGCTCCAAAATTTTATAACCCTTTCTTTCATTGCTATTAACTTTACCTAATGCAAGGGCATTTTCTCACCGGGCTCGAGTGGGGGCACATTAGGGGTGGGCGGCCCATGTGAGGCAGGTTCTACCCGTGTGAGGTGGGTGGCTTATGTGAGGCAGTACCCATGTGACACAAGGAAGGACGTGAGGTTGAGCACCGTCTTCCTCAAGAATGATAACTATTCTGAATCTATGGAACTTCTCTGGACTCCTCACAGAGACTTCTCGAATCCACGAGGAAATAAAGCAGGAAAATATAAATAAATTCTAATAAATTCGAAATTGATTGATGAATGAAAAAAAAAATAATGAGTTCACAACCCTTTAAATAGGGATACCAAGCAATGGGAGAGAAATCAGAATCAAAATACGACTAAAACTCCTAGAATTCGCGACTTACTATAAATAGTAAATTTACTATTTATATACGGTCGTGATGTCTACTAGTGCGCAAGGTTTTCGGCCAAAAATAGTAAATGTCCTATTTGGCTTCACCAAGCTGTTCTCCTAATTTTTCTAAGCTCTTTTCACATTGGACGCAACTCCTAAAGCCCAACAGATGAAGAATTATAATCAAACTAAAACTTACTATTTACAGTAAAAATGAAATTAAAATAGAGAAATGACCGTTGATCTAGCGTTATTTCGCAAATCCGGCTTGCGCAACCCGGCGTAGTGGGGTTGGGTGACTAAAGTAGCTTGTTCTACCCCAAAATCATATATTTTACATCCAATAACTCATTCTGGATTGCGAGATATGCCTGATTTAAGGTCCGACGGTCTGGATCACTTTTGTCGTCGACCGGGCCTTTTCTGATCCATCTTGGCCATGTAACTATCAGTGATCCTCTCTACATCAGTCTCCTCCACTTCAAAAGAACTCGGTCTCGAGTTCTCATCTTGCTCTTGCTCATGATACTCGATCAGGTCTACGACGTTAAAAGTCCGTGAGATCGCCATGTCATCTAGAAGATCAACAACATAAGCATTGTCATTAATCTTTCGGATGATTGGTACCGGTCCAATCTTCTTAAATTTTTAACTTATTGTACATTCTGGTCGAAAATCTTTCTTTGCGCAAATAGACCATTACTTGGTCGCCCACATCGAACACTTTTTTGTCGCCGATGCTTGTCTGCTTGCTCCTTGTACTTTTCGTTCGAGACAAATAGCTTGGTTTGTACCTCCATATGAATGTGCATGATCTTATTTGTTATATGTTCTGCTGCAATGTTCATGCCTGGGAGCTTGGGCAGAATGACCAAGTCAAGTGTATGACGAGGTACTCGTCTGTAAATAACTTGAAACGGGGATTTTCCTGTTGAGCGATTCACCATGTGTTGAATGCAAACTCTGCTTGAGAGAAGGCCAAGTTCCACTGCTTCGATTTTTCTCATGAAATATATCGAATGAGGTTTTTCAACGTGCGATTCACAACCTCGGTCTACCCGTCAGTCTGTGGGTGGTAGGCATTTCTAAACTGAAGTCGTGTATCAAATCGAGTCCACAAAGTTTGCCAAAAGTGGCTAATGAACTTCGTGTCACGATCAGAAGTAATAGTCTTGAAAACCCCGTGTAGCCGCACAACTTCTCTGAAGAATAAATTCGTCACGTGTGTTACATCGAGAGTCTTCTTGCATGGAATAAAGTGCGCCATTTTAGAGAAACGATCTACTACCACGAACACTGAATCCGTGCTGTAAGACCCGTATCCTAGATCGTACCGTTCCGTAGGTTCCCGCGGTCTTTCCGGTCGAATTCCGGTCCTTAACCGGCGTTGCGCGCGACCTTGATTCACACGTCGTTAATCTGATTCGACTCAACCCGAGACTTATACTATTTCGACCGCACCGTCGCCGCGGTTCCGATGCCGCGACTCGCACGCCAAGGCGATGCTCTGGCCAGGAGATGTGGGCCAGCGTTCGGTGCGAGGAAAACGCCGCGGGTTGCGAAACCCAAGAGAATCTTTACGAGATGTCCTATCAATCACCCATCAATCAATCCCATCATGTCAAGTACACATTACTTTTCACCCATTTCCAAGCAACCACAAAAGTCAAAAAGTTCTTACAAGCCCATACCTTTCTTACACAAAATGCCTCCAAAGTCAAAAAGTCTCTTACACACCCATCACCACCACATCCATCACTCCATCAAACATCACCCATCTCTCTCTCCCTTTACAAATCTCTCTCTCTTTTCCAAATCTCATTCCAAGCAAACCCCCATACGTATGAGCTTCTCCCTCTCTTTCAAACTCCAAGTGTGGCCCACCTTTCCATCCCAAGATCTCCCATCCTAGCCATCCATTCCTCATCCCCTCCTTTGAAATTGAAGCTAAGGAGCTAAGGAACCCATAGGAGCAAGAAGATCGGACGGTGGGTGCTTGATAAGAGTAGTTTTTCATGTTTATAAGATGGGCCAAGTGATGCCAACCGATCAATGGTTTGGATCTCACTTGGGACCCTAAGATGTGGCCGATGGCCCGCTTTGATCATCATGATCATTCCATGATGGGCCATTCTCCATGGCCCCCATCATGATGTTTATTTTCCTTGCTTTAGATAGGTCATCTAGACCGTCCATACTGGTGGGGAAAGGATCTCCATCGTTGAGTTTCGATTTTGATGGGCCCACATGCTTTAGGGCCCACTTGATGTATGACTTATTGCAAGGGAGGGCCCATAGTGGCGGGGTCCCTCCATCCTCACCGATCTCTCTTTCTCTCTCTCTCTCCCTCTTTTTCTTCTTCCTTTTGTGTGATGAAGTGGCCTTGTGGCCCATCCTGTTGGACCCCACCATAAAGCATGTTTTGGATCCAACCCTTTTGTAGGTGAGGCCCACTTTATATGTATGAATGTTCCACATCATCACCGTGTAGTGGCCCACCTAGGCGGGGCCACCTTGAAAATTTCATTGAGCCCAGACACGTACAGCGTCTGGACGTTTTTGGAAAACACATATTTAAGCTTGAATTCAAGTTTTTTTTTATGGACTTCACAAATACGCCCCACCCTGATGTAAAGGTTCTATCCATGCCGTTCATCGCTTTTCCCAACTCATTTTAGGCGTTGAGCCGAAAAATGAGGCCAATCTGATGATCAGGCGAACCATACCATAAGAAACTGTATTTCCTATTGTTCAAGGTTATTCAAGCCCCCCTTTCTGTTTCTACATGCCAAAAATATCGGATATTAGACTCATTTTGTGTATTTTGAGCCATAGAACGAGTTGGACGGAGTGGATTCTTCAGTAGCAGGCCCCACATGCAAATTTTCGCAGGAAAATCAAAAAAAAAAAAAAAGAAATGAGGCAGCGCTGCCGCTGTCAGAGAGGCAGGCGCTGCCTGCGCCTGCTACCTGCGGACGGCGGGCGGCAGCAGCACCCACTGCTCCTGTCGTGGGGCCCACCATGATGTATATGTTTCATCCATCCCGTTAATTGGTTGGGACCCTCCCTGGAGTGGGTCCCCTCCAAAAATCAGGCCCATCCGGTATTTTGGCGGCCCACACCGAAGGAAACAATGTGAATTGAAGGACTGCCATTGAAACCATTTTTAGGCCCACAGAAGTCTCGGATCAAGCTGAAATTTGTTGTTACCCTTCTTCTGGGTCTGCGTGACCTTATGAACGGGTTGGATGGCATGTAAACATTACAGTGGGCCCCACGTGGAGCCCACATGAATTGTGTGTTTTATTCCACCGTCCACTGGCGGTGGAGCCCGCTGTGGTGCACGTGCTGGACGTGCACGTGTGTGTGCATGCAATGTGTGGGTGCGTACGTGTGCATGATGTGTGTGCGTATGGTGTATGTGCACGTGTGTGTGCATGTGTGGGTGCATGCGTGTGCATGGTGTGTGTGTGCGTGTGGTGTATGTGCACGTGTGATATTATATATATATATATATATATATATATATATATATATATATATATATATATATATTATGTATTATAATACACATTTTGGTGGGCCCTCAATTGGACCCCCACCGTGATGCTTATGTTACATCCAATCCATCTATCCGTTTTGAAAGATCATTTTATAGCATGAGCTAAAGATGAGCCAGATCCATAGTCCAAGTGGACCCCACCTTGGCATGTGTTGAGGTCCATCTTTATGCATTTGTGGTAGATCATTGGGGCCCACTTTGATGTGGATGTAAGGCCCATGTCAATAGGCCATTTGATGTATTCCAAGGCTCACGGGTTATGACCCATTGCAATGTGCATGAGGCCCATTGGTGCGGCCCATTGATGTGGCCTACTTGACAAATGAAAGGCCCATATGGTGTGACCCATTTGATGTATCTAAGGCCCAATGGGATGAACCTAAGGCCCATTGCAATGTGTAAACCCAACCTGGTTCATGTAATGATGTTTACGACGGGCAATGCCTTGGGAGCAATGTTGGTTTGACGTCCACATTGTCGAATAATGTTGGTTAAATGTCCGCATTATGATTCTCCCTACGGCCCATTGTTAGGCCCATACTTGTAGGCTGTCTAGGCCCATCTCCTTATGAACAACATCTATCCCATATAACATGTTTAGTATAGTCCCATGATTCATGATCATACGCATCATATGTATGTTTGGTATGAGAAGTGACTGATCATAGTATATGCCTTCGGGCAGATTGTTTAGGGGCTCCCGGTTAGGCGGTGTTACCTCACATGAGCGCACGAGACGCGCAGGATTGCTGCATGACTGGAGAGTGTGATTCATGCATTCGCATTGTGTGATATGGTTACTGTACGCCCTAGCGACATCAGGGCTGTAGCCACCACAGTCATATCGTGGTTGGTAGGATTGGATACCGGAAATCTTGTTCTATATGGGGTGCTATAGATATCCTTGGGTGAAAGTCCCTAAACCCTTATGGTACCAAGAGGTTGCTCCAACTTCTAGACCGAGTGGGTGCAGGAGCGCCAATTGTCGATTACCAGACGGCTGCGCTTTCCACTGTGTCGTGGTCTGTTGGAAGGGGGTGCGGGCTTACCCGCTCGAGAGGAGGGGGCAATGCTAGGCTGAGTTTGACCAGCTCGAGGAATGGTCCGCTATCGATGAGCCGCGCCCGATATTGGCAGGTGGGTAGTGAGGTCTCTTCCACTTACCTTATTGCGCGCGATGGGGCGGCAATCTGGTTTAAAGTGTATTAGACCCCGGTGATATCCCAGATTTTGAGCTATACTGATATGTGGACTTAGATGAGGATTTGTATGCTTGACTTGCATCTTGCATCGCATAGCCTTGGTACGGCCGACATCATTCATGCCTTGCATCGCATAGCCTCGGTACGGCTAATGGTATTCATAGATTCACCGGCATGTTCCGCATTACTCTGATACTGTATACTGCATTACTACCTTGCGCACACACTTTCACCACCCTCTAAGCTTTCTATAAGCTTATGCACGACCGTTGCATGCAGGTGACGCGAGGACGTAGCAGCACTGAGGCAGGAGCGCAGAGCAGATCTTTTGGAGCTTTTTGTCCATTCCCATTGTATTTCCCTTTATGCTCATTGTACTTGTAAAGTTTTTGATCATAGTGAAAATGTGATGAAGTTTTTGGTTGTTGTTTGTGGGTTATGCCTTTGGTTATGCTTATTACAAATTAAACGGATGCTGAAAATCCTCCTTGTAGCATCCCAGGATCGGAACCTGGCGTATGGGCGCTGGGAGCCTAAAATGGGGTTCTACGGAGGTTGTCGGCGCCGGATTCGGCGATCGAAAATTTTGTGAGCCCGGTTTCCGAGTTTGGGGCGTGACACATGCCGCGTTGTGTTCGTGGGAGACCAAGTACGAAGTCCATAGATAAATCCTCTCAAGGGTCATCAGGCACGAGTAACGGGGTGTAGAGGCCCGTATTATGAGATTGCCCCTTGGAGGTCTGACAAATATAACAACGTTAGACTGCCTTTCCCACATCACATACCTATTACAGCCAGTAATACCACTCTTCCACAAGAGCTCAGGTCTTGTCTCGCCCAAGGCGTTCACTAAGGCTACCTCCATGTAGCTCTTGGATTATCTATTCCTTTAACGAACTTTTGGGGATGCATAGTCGATTTTCCTTGAAAAGGAAACCCGTCTTATATATGTAAGTCACTGAGGTGACCTTCTTGGCATCTAACTCATGTGTCCTTGAAGTCATCGTTGTCGGCATATATGTCCTTGAGGTGCTTAAACCTGACAACTTCATTGCTCATAATGACTAACAAAGTTGCACGACGATTCAGCGCATCGGCTGCTTTGTTCTGTTGCCCAGACTTATGTTTTAGCACGAACGTAAATTCCTACAAAAACGAGATCCATCTAGCATACACAAGATTAATGTTAGCTTGACTATTAATGAATTTGAGAGCTTGATGGTCTGTGTAAAGTATGAATTTCCTTTTAATCAAATAATGTAGTCAGTGTCGCAGTGCCTAGACCACTGTATACAACTCGATCTCATATGTAGACCACTTCTAACGTGCATCGTTAAGTTTCTCACTGTAGAAGGCTACCGGCCTACCTTCTTGAGACAAAACTCCCCAAATCCCGACATATGAGGCATCACATTCGACTTCAAATTGTTTGTCGAAGTTGGGAAGTACAAGAACCGGGGTCGTAGATAACCTGCGCTTAATTTCAGCAAAGCTCCTGTCAGCTTCGTCAGTCCACTGAAACTGTCATTTCTTCATGCGATCTGTGATTGGTGACACAATGGTACTGAAAATTTTTCACGAACCAATGATAAAATGTCGTCAATTCATGAAAACTTTGCACTTCGTGAATATTTGTCACGCCCCAAACTCAGAAATCAGGCTCATAGAATTTCCGATCGCCGAATCCGGTGCCGACAGTCTCCGTAGTACCTCATTCTCAGCTCCCAGCGCACATACGCCAGATTTCGATCCTGGAATCCTACAAGGAGGATTTTTCAACGTACATTTATCTCGTAATAAGCAGAACCACAAGTTTACCCAAATCACAAAGGTAACATCATCATCACATATCCACTAATATAAACAGTTGAATACAATGCTGAAAAGAAAATACATATCTCAAAAATCAAAGCTCCAAAAGACAGCTACGCGCTCCAAGCTCAACGCTGCTACAACCTAACGCCACTTGTACGTATCTATCATGCATAAGCTTATAGAAAGCTTAGAGGGTGGTGTAAGTGTGTGCGTAAGGTAAGTGTCAAGTATACAATATCAGAGAAATGTGGAAACATGTCGGTAAGTCCATAAATACCATCAGCCTTATCCAGGCTATGCGATGCAAAAACGTAATAAGCCAATATCATATACTGAGGATATAATGCAATATGCAAATCCTAACGAGTCCACGAATACCGTCAACCTCATCTAGGCCATATAAATGCAGAAACATATCAACCCAAAATGTCATATGCCGCGAATATAATGCAATATGCGGTGCGAATGAAATGACCAATCTGGAGTATGAAGTTAGGATGATAGTACATAGTATCACAGGCTATGAGGTCGATCACAAGGGACTTCTATACAAACCAGTCCTATGCCTAAATTTGGATAGCCGGACTCAATGTGGTAGACTCCTGATCTCAGGTTGGTCACTCGCCCCAACCGAAATCCTAGCCATTGCGAAGGTACACATAATAATTAGTTACGCACCACCAGCTAGAGTGGATAGTGAATGAATGAATAAATAAATAAAATGTTGAGTATGCAACTCCTGCTCAATAAGTCCACATATCAGTACCGTACATCTTTGGGATCATCATCGGGGTCTATTACACTCTACGCCAGCTTGCTGCCCCTATCCGATCACACAACTGGGTAAGTGGAAGAGACCTCACTATCCGCCTGCTAATATCAGGCACGGCTCGTCGATAGCGGACTCATTCCTCAAGCTAGTCAAACTTAACCTAGATATTGCCCCCTCACTCAGGCTGGTAAGGTCACACCCCTTTCGGACCGACCACGACACAATGGGAGACACGACCTACTAGTATACGGCCCTCATGCGCTCATGTATATCCATTCGGTCTAGATATTGGAGCGTCCCCTGGCCTCGGGGGTTTAGGAATTTTTACCCAAGGACATCTATGGTGCCCATATACTAGAACCAAACATTTTCGGTGTCCCATCTGGCCATCCACGACGTGCCTGTGGAGGCCACGGCCTTAATGTCCCTAGGGCGTACGGTTGTCATATCATAAAATGTGAGATGCATGAGTCATACCATCCAGTCATGCAGCAATCTTGCGCGTACCGCGCGCTCATGTGGGCAACTCCTCCTATCAGGGAGTCCCATAATAATCCACTCAATGGCATGTGCTCTGATCAATCACTCCTCATATCAAGCATACATATGATGTTCATGGACATAAATCGTGAAGCTATACTAAGCATGTTATATGATGATGATGTACTCTCCTCATATCAAGGATGGGCCTAAACGGCCTACTCATATCAAGAATGGGCCTAACGAGGCCTAAGGGAAGGTCATAATGTGGACGTTTAACCATCATTGCCCATCAATGTGGACATTCAACCAAGGAGTGGCCCTCATAGGACCAAACATATAGTAGGGCCCATGGCCTCATGTAAGGGCCTCATATACAATCACAATGGGCCTCATCACATGGGTCTCATCACATCACAGTTGGGCCACATCACATGGGACTTACACATCGCAATGGGCCACATCTCATGAGCCTCTATACATCGCAATGGGTCGCATTACATGGGCCTCAAATACATCGCAATGGGCCTCTCACACGGGCCTAATACACCTCACAATGGGCCATTCACACAGGCCTAATATACATCACAATAGGCCTCATATACATCACAATGGGCCTCACCACATAGGCCTCATATACATTGCATTGGGCCTTATACACAGGCCGCATATACATCACAATGGGCCTCATTACATGGGCCGATATACATCACGTTGGGCCTCAAACACTGGCCGAATACATATCACAAAGGGCCGCATCATATGGGCTTCATATACAACACATCGGGCCTCACTCATGGGCCACATATACATCAAGTGGGCCGCATCACATGGGCCACAAATATATCATAATAGGCCACATCCCATGGGCCTCAAATATATCACGATGGGCCACACAACCAGCAGGTGGGCCCTGCACGTCCAGCCGGCGGACCACACAGATGGATGGTGTAAATATAATACATACATCACTGAGGGTCCACCGTTTACGTTTGGACGGTGTGGATAAGAAACACATACATCACGGTGGATCCCACCGTCCAGATGCTTGGACAGTGAGGATATGCAACACAAACATCAAAGCGGCCCCACGTGGATGGTGTGGAGGACCCACACATCATAGCAGGCCCCACGTTCTGAGGTGGACGGCCTGGATTAAACACTTACATCTGGTTGGGACCCACGGCTGCTAAACAGTGTGGATAAAATACATAATGGTGGGTCCCACTTGAAATTTAGATCTATCTCATTCTCTGTGCAATGCTATAAAACCATCTCTTCAAATGATTAGACGGTATGGATACCACCTGCATTAGGATGAGGGTCCCAGTGTCCATGTGTGGACCACATAGATGAAACACTTACATCAGGTGGGACCCACGTCCATGTTCTGGACGGTGTGGGTACACCACATCAGATGGGTCCCAGGTGGATGGGGTCCACGTCCCAGCAATGGACTGACGGTTGAGATAAAACACTTATATCATGGTGAGGTCCATTGCATGGATGAAGCGGATACAACACTGATACAGCACTTACAGATGGACGGTGAGGATATAATGCATATATCACGGTGGGTCCCACCGTCCCAGCTGGATGGTGTGGACACCACACGTGCAGGGTGGGCCTCATGTCCAGATGGATGATGAGAATACAACAAATACATCAAGGTTGGGTCCCACGGATGGCGTGGCCCACCAGAGATTTGAATCTACCTCATTCCCTGGCCCATGGCCAGGGAGTTGGGATGGACGGTGCGGATCAAACACCTACGTTAGGTGGTGTGGAGTCCACGTACACATGGCCCACTAAGGGAGATGAAGCTGATATTTGTATTACTCCAGCGTCTAGACCTGCCGGATGGTCTAGACAGTCTAGCAGGTCCTGGACCATCTGGCCATTCCAACGGCCACTGATGGGTACGGTCTGGATATAAGGTGCATGCATCCAGGTGGGATCCATGCCAGTGTGGCCCACCTGGTTTGAATCAAACTGATATTTGTGTCTTGCATCTCCAGCAACACCTGCTACTGGATGGTGCAGATACAATCCATAAATCATGGTGGTCCACAATATATGGGAGAGAGAGAGAGAGAGAGAGAGAGACGACGGAGAAGGGAGGAGCTCCGCCACTATGAGCTCCTCCATGTACATGCGTACATCAAGATGGGTCCCAAATCATGTGGGCCCTATATCAAAATAAGATCTAGTGCTAAAAACACCCACCATTAGATCTTATTCTTTAGCTCCTTGGAATCCTAAGCTCCTAAGCTTTCTCTTTGATGGTGGAAGATGAAGATTGAAGGGTGGCGATAGGAGATTAGGGGGTAGAAAGTGGGCCACACCTAGGTTCTCTCTTTGGGAAGCTTGGATGTTCACTCTCTCTTGGTGCTTGGAAAAATGGTGGAGAAAATGAGAGAGAGAGGAGATGTAAGGAGAGAGGGATGGGTTGTTATAAGGAAGGGATGGGTTGTTGTAAAGAAGGGTCGACTTTGGGTGATAGAGGGATGGGTAGGGTATGGGTTAGTACTTGACTTGTGATGGGATATGTACTTGATTGATTAATGTGATGGGTTGTAGAGATTCTCTCAGAATTCGCAACGTGCGGCGTTTCTTCGAAATATACAGGGCCCACAACTCCTGGCCTGGGTATCGCATCGGTGCACAAGTCACGACGTCAGAACTGCGGCGACGACGCGGTCACTAGGGTATAAGTCTCGGGTTGAGCCAACTCAGATCTACGAGGCACGACTTAAGATCATGCGCAAACGCTGATTACGGGTCGTAGGTCGCCAGAATTCGACAGGGAGGACCACAAAAGTCTAAGGAATGGTACGGTCTAGGATATGTGTCTTACAATATTTGTGGGAACCGGCCATTCTCTGATTGCATTCACCTTCTTCTCGTCCACCCGAATGCCCGTAGATGTTACGAAAAAAGCTAGAAACAACAGGCTATCAGTCATGAAACTGCACTTTTTTAAATTGAGATACAATTTATTTTCAATGAGCACTTGAAGGACCTTTTTGAGGTGTTCCATATGGGTGGTTTCGTCTTCACTGTATATCAAAATATCATCAAAATAAACCACAACAAACCGCCCAATGAAATGTTTCAGAACTTGGTTCATCAATCTCATAAATGTTGTAGGCGCGGTCAAAAGATCAAAGGGCATGATCATCTATTCATAAAATCATTCGTTTTCCACTCATCACCCGGTCGTATTCGAATCTGATGGTAGCCGCTCCTTAGGTCCAATTTAGAGAATATTTTTAAGCCCTCTAGCATGTCCAGCTTATCGTCCAACCGTGGGATAGGAAACCTGTATTTTATTGTACTTTTATTGATAGCCCGGCTATCGACACACATGCGTCAACCCCCATTTTTCGTTAGAGTTAATAGAGCTGGTACGGCACATGGGCCCATACTTTCTCGAATAAGACCCTTACGGATCAGTTCCTCCACTTGCCCCTGCAGAATCTCGCACTCATTCAGACTTATCTGATAGTGAAGACGATTGGGTTAACTGGACCTAGAGACAAAGTCCATATGATGTTGGATATCCCGCGTGGGGGGTAACTCATCGAGAAAGTCATCGAGCCAAATTTCTTTGAATTCATGTAACAAGGGCCTTAGTCTTTCAGGAATGATGATAGGCTTAAGCTCTTCCCCCTTTACAATTAATGCATAAGCATGTCCTGTTTCTTTAGATTCTTCCACGAAGTCTCGTATGGTTAAGAGAAAACGATCATCCACTTTATAAGTTTTAAGTGGTCCTTCTAAATTCATAGGGGCCAATATGGTCTTCCGGTCGTTCTTGACGAAGATATATATGTTATCTTGCCCTTTATAAGTGGCATCACGGTCAGATTGTCAGGGTCGACCGAGTAATATGTCAACCACATCGCATACTACTTCATCCTTATAATGTTTACCAATTGAAAAGGATATGGTGCACCATTTAGTTACTTTGTTTCGCCGACCTTCTTGATCCAACCGATTATATATGAGGAGGAATGATGCTCCGTTTTCAATTGTAATTTTTCCACCATGACCTTGGAGACGATATTCTCGCTTCTCCCATTGTCAATGATCACATCACAAACGTTTCGATTCACCGTACACATAGTTCGGAAGATGTTATACCGTTGTGGATGCACTTCTTTTGTTGACGCATATAATAGCCACCTCACGACGAGAGACTCACCACGATCTTGCTAAACTCAACCTAACTCATCTGCCTCATCTTCGGTGGTGTACTCCTGTTCTTAAACATCTGGATCTTCATAGGCATTATCAGCACTACCATCATTGATGGTGAGGTTCGTCACTTTTCACTAAAGATAAGTATTTGATAGGTGGCCCGGTTAGCCACAACGATAACAGTTGTCGGGCCTTGACTGAGCATAGGGGTTTGAGATTCTACTTGGACCAGCAACAGTCAATACGCCTCTTTAGGGTCTAACTTGCCTACTTCCTTTATCTCGGCTCTCAACGAAGGAGGTTGAGTGTGTGCTCCTATAGGCTCCTTCCCCTTGAGCTGTGGAGCTCCCAAGGGCAAACCTGCCGCAGCGAACCTTGTGGTAAGATAGGTCTGTGTGTTAGGAAGTTCAAGTTGCACTTCCACCCAGGTAGCTAACTTGATTGCATCATTAATCATCTAGACGGATTGCATCTGGACCCAATCATGGATCATCATACGCAATCCATTGTTGAATCAGGCGACTTGCTGCGATTCAGTCTCGACCAAATCATTACGCGCCATCAAGCGAAAAAAAATTTCTTCGTATTCTCTCACCGACCGACTGTCATGTCAATAATTTTGATATTGTTGGAATAATACATTATCGTAGTAGCTAGGGAGGAATCGTCACGTAGTAGTTGCTTCATCCGCTGCCATGGGCGGATTAGTGCTTTCATCTGCGTGGTTAGTGCGAGTTGCAGTTGTTCCCACCAAACTGAAGCTCCGCCCTTCAACTTGTAGGCCACAAGCTTGACCTTCTTTGCTTCAGGGATGTCCATATAGTCGAAGAATCACTGAACTTCAGAAAGTCAATGGAGGAAATCTTTAATGTGTATTTGGCCATTAAAGTTAGGAATATCAACTCGCATCTTGAATTCTCGATCTGTTCGATCTACTCGATCGCCGCCTTATCTGGGGTGTTGGAAGATTATGTCGTTGATCTCCTCCTCGCTGGATCCCCCTTCCTCAGGAATGACCCTTGGATGCACTGCCGATACTATCATGCGATCAGGGCGATTACAAGTTTCAGCAATTAACAGTGGAGGATTACCACCAGGAACACGGAGTTGCCCTAGGGTTTTCGCCAAGAGATCTGTCATGTGGTCGATGAAAGCCTGCAGACCTTGCATGGCTTGCCGATTTTCTCGTTGCGCTACTTCGAAAACTGTCGTCGTTAAAGGTAAATTCCCTAAAGTACTGCCCATGGGATTATTGCTCTACCCATCTTCAGAAGCCATCGATCCAAGAAAAAACCTCACTCTGATACCAAACTGATGCAAGGAAGGACGTGAGGTCGAGCACCGTCTTCCTCAAGAATGATAACTATTCCGAATCCACGGTACTTCTCTGGACTCCTCACAGAGACTTCTTGAATCCACGAGGAAAGAAAGCAGGAAAATAGAAATAAATTCTAATAAATTTGAAATTGATTGATAAATGGAAAAAAAATAAAAAAAAAAAAAAAAAACGAGTTCACAACCCTTTAAATAGGGATACCAAGCAATGGAAGAGAAATCAGAATCAAACTACGACTAAAACTCCTAGAATTCGCGCCTTATTATAAATAGTAAACTTACTATTTATAAATGATTGTGATGTCTACTAGTGCGCAAGGTTTTCAGCCAAAAATAGTAAGCGTCCTATTTGGCTTCGCCAAGTTGTTCTCCTAATTTTTCTAAGCTCTTTTCGCATTGGACGCAACTCCTAAAGCCCAACAGATGAAGAGTTATAATCAAACTAAAACTTACTATTTATAGTAAAAATGAAATTAAAATATGGAAACGACCATCGATCTGGCAGTATTTCACAAATCCGGCTTGCGCAACCTAGCATAGCGGGGTTGGGTGGCTAAAGTAGCTTGTTCTATCCCAAAATCAAATATTTTACGTCCGATAACTCATTCCAAATTGCGAGATATGCCTGATTTAAGGTCCAATGGTCTGAATCACTTCTATCGTCGACTGGGCCTTTTCTGATCCATCTTGGCCATGTAACTGTCTGTGATCCTCTCTATATTACCATGTGATGTGGGGCTCACGAGGACATTCCGCAGAAGTACTAACCCATGGGATGTGGGGCCTGATCTATGAGATAATGAATTGATTTGCCATACTTTATCAGTTCCAGGTTTTAGAGCAAGTGATTAATTGTCCTGCATCACTACCCCATTTGAACACATCATGTCACAATGTACTAAATAAACCATTAAGAATCTCACCCTTGCCATTCATCCGGCCGTGCCGACCGCACCTGGGTCATCACCAAAAGGTGAGCCATCCAAATTGAGTTTTGAATTAACCATGAGTATTCCATTTGACTTTTGGGGCTGAAATTTTCTCCTCGTCGGATCAAGGCTTTTAAGTCGCATAACAAGTCTTCTATGGAAATTACCAGCAGCTTCGGTCTAGCTAAGACCCATGAGACCTTGCGTTCAACTACAATTGTAGTCGTCCGTAACTTGGAGTCCATATATATGGGTGCTAGGTATTGTAGTCTACTAGGGTATTGCATAGAATCTGGTTGATATAGGGATTTTATTGTCTTGTGGATGAGAGTAGCTTGGCAAATGGTATGACTATTGTTTGATGAGGATCTGTAGAAGTGTTTGGGTCTTTATATACATATGCAAGTAGATAGTAATGTATATATGAGCTTCTTCTCTTCTTTTTTTTTGTAGACCCCACTGTCAGTTCACACTTCACTGTTAGCCACCCCCACTCGGGATCGATACCAAGACCTCAGTGTTGAAACGAGGTATCTTTCACTCAGTCTACCACTTGAGCTATGGATCTGTAGAAGTGTTTGGGTCTTTATATACATATGCAAGTAGATAGTAATGTATATGTGACCTGAACAACATGATTCAGGTATATATAATTTCTTTCCATTGTGTCTATGTTTTATTATTGCTATGTTATTTATTTAGCATGACTTTAGCTCCTTTCATAATTGGATCTATCAAAAAAGTTAAAGTGGGCCATCAAGTGGTCCCAGCATTGGGTTAAAAGTATGTACAAGTGTATCAGAGCTCAGGTGAGGATGCTCACTTTTTCCTTTTTCCTTTTTCCTTTTCTTGTTTTCTTTTTTTCCTTCTTTGGTCTGGCTGATCTGTGAAGTGTTACTTCGGCGTGAATCATGGTTATGAATGGGATGGTTCAACTACAACTCCCAAGGTTTTACAGAACAAATTACAATCACTGGATCATTAAAATGAAAGTTCTCTTTTGATTCTAAGAATCATAGGATTTGGTAGAGTGGCTATACCAACGTAGCTGACATACAAGCATTTGAAGAGCAGTTCCATTAGTTCGAAAGAATGAGCAAAAGGCACTCTATTTCTGTAATGACCCAGGATTTTGGTACACGTGCGTACACATACATATATGTACAATTGCCTTCATTGGAGTATACACACATAAATACATGCATACATCCACGCATCCATGCACACATGCATCTATCGGCTCATGCAAATTGTGACCATTGATATGTGTGATCGTTTTGTTTAGTGCGAACTATTAATTAATGTCATTAATGATTACATGATTTTGGTAGAATATATATAAGTTTATTTGTAATGCACTCTCTCAACTCATATACTTAAGACCACGTGTTTAATTATTAACTAATCCAAATCTAGCCAACATCAACTATTGACTGTGCACTGAGATTAAACCGATCTTAACCACTAGATTGTTGTTAAAAATAAAATATAAATCGAGAACAGCCCATATTTTTTGTGAGAAATAACCCCACCGTCCGCTTACGTGTGGCCCACCTGAGTTTTGGATCAGTCTCATTTTTGGCCTTATATCTTCTCTTGTCCTGACAAGATGATGGACGGAGTAGATTTATGTCATCGTTAGTAGGACCCACCACATCTGAAAAATTAAAATTATAAGATAAAAATAAAAAGTTAAATTTTCCGCACGACTAAACCACTTTCTCCACTTTCCTTCCTTTTTGTATGGTAATGGCCGCCGAACCTCCCACTAAAATGAAACCGTCCCATAACCCCCACTCCTCCATTCCATTACACACCCTTTTATAAAAAATAAAAAAATAAAAAAGAGAGAGAAAGAAAACGAAGGAATCAATCAAATCAAATTAGAGAGAGGGAGATAGAGAAAGCTCTGTAGATCAAGAGAGAGAGATTAAAGCGGGGCCGGATCATCAGACTTTTAAGGTAGGTGATCTTATCTTGGAATTTATCATTTTCAATTGTTTATTATACTTATTTAATCCAATATTTTTATAGGAATATTAATGTCAGTTGAATTTTTATGTAGGGAATCCTACTCATGTATTAAATTCTATTTTATATATTTCTAATATTTAATGCTAAAATTATATATATATATATATATATAATATATATATATATATATATATATATATATAATAAAATAAATTTACAGAATAAAATAAATAATTTATCTAAGATTATATTTTAATTTATTAATTCTTAAATATTTTGTTAAGATTTTTTTAAAAATATATATATGAATTGTTCCTAAATTTTTTAAAAAAATTAATTAATATGAAAGTAAATTATTAAAAATGGATTAAATTCAAATTAATTTATGAATTTATTTAAATTAGTAAAATTGAATTAATTTTAAATTATTTTTAATGAGTATGTTAGTTATTAAATTGTTTAATTAATCCAAATTTTATATATATATATATATATGTTTTATTTGGTAATATATAAAAGTTGTGATAAATATAATTTATTATTTTAAAAATTATGTAAATATTAACCTTAATAATTTAACATAAAAGTAATATAATAAATATATTAAATGTATCAAACATCAAACAAAAGTAAATTTATTAATTTAGATAGTCCATTATAAAACAAGGTTAATCATATTGACACAATGTTGTAACAAATAATTTATATAATAATAATAATATTCAAAGTCCAAATTAATATCTTCCTTAAACTTATTCAATTTAGCCTTAAAAATTAATAATAATAAAATTCTAAATTTAGATTTAAATAGTTAGAATATATATATATATATAATATATATATATATATATATATATATATATATATATATATATAAATTTTTAAATTATCAATAATAATTTAATTACATTATTAATGTTATATTATAGAAATCAGTGTAATATTTTTATTTCTGTAAAGATTAAAATTTAAATTTTAATTCTAAAATTTTAAAGAACTAATTAAATTAAATTTAAATGAACTTAAGTTTAAGAAAATTTTCAAAATTTTAGAATTGGAACTAAAAATTTCTTGTACATTATTTCACAGAAATTCCTAAATTAAATAATAGTAAAAATAATATTTTATTTAAGTATTTGAATTATTAAAGTTTCAACAAAAGGATAGCTAGAATTATTAATTAGAAATAAAAGTTTATATTGTTGATATTTTCGATTGTGAAACAATGATTCATCTTACATACCATATCAGTCCAACAACACGAACAGTAGAAAACCTTAATTGGAAACAACCATGGTAAAACAAACTAACCTGAAATCCAAACCATTCATCAAATAGACCACTTAGGTGTTATTTTCTTTTGGTAGATGGTGTCCTGAAACTCAACTTCTCACGCATCCAGCGAGTGTAGACAGCAAGTTAATGCTATGTGTTGCGTCAGCGGGAGAAACTCGTTGAGAGTATAAGCGTGGGTCAGGTCTAGCATGCGACGCTAAGTAGGTCGTGGGCGTATGGTCTAGTTCAGAAATCGACGGTCCAAATATCAGGTGGGTGATTCTCCTCCATTTCTTAACTTTCTGATTTTTGTATTTTTAAAATTTTATTTTTTTTTTACATAATGACTTTAAATTAATATTATCAAATTCTTTTATACCTAATATCTACTTTTCTAAATTTTAGCATTTACTGAATCTGATTAACTTGTAGGGTTAGATTTTAATCTAACTTTTATTTCTGAAATCAGGTGTTAAGATTTAGACCTTAAATCTGCGTTAAAGTAATTGACTTAAATTAATTGGTTTAAAATAATATTAATTAATTTAATTCTAAATTTTGTTGTTTTTTTTTTTTTATAAGAAAATAACTTGATGTTTCAGTAAATTTCAGGAATTGAATTTTTACGGCATCGAATTTTTGTACATTTTGTGTAACAACCCGTTTGTTTTTTTTAACAGTGGGAACTATATCCCATTTTTTTAATTTTGGTGTGGCCCACTTAAACCTTGAATCTACCTCATTTCCTAGGCTATGTCCTAACATCATCTAGCAAAACTAATGAACGGTGTGGATCTGTCACATCATTCTTGTAGGGCCCACTCTAAATAAAATAAAATAAAAAAGAAACAAAATAAAACAAAACTCCTCTCACCGTAACCAACCTCATCCCTCACTCCTCTCACCGCACGACCTAACTTCTCTCCCCAATTTCCTCTCCTATTCAAACTCTCATCTTTCTTCTTCCACCATTCTTCATCGGCAGAACCCACCAAATAATCCAGGCCACTCACCATCAACCCAAGAAGATTTTAACGGCAAGCGTTCAACCTCCACTCAACACACCAGGTAGGTGATTTTCCTGATTGAAAAGACTACATTATTATATACTTTTATTTCATTAACTATTTATTTCGTATTTTTGATTTAAGTCATTTGATTTTGGTTTTACGTGATGTAGAATGCATTTATTTGATTTGTAATATGTGAAATAAATTCATTTGATTATTGTTAAATGCTTTTAATTATATTATGGGTGCTCTGCCCTAAAAGGATTATTATATTATTTTTATGGGGTGCTCTGCCCAGGGTCATTCCCAAAAGGATCAGTACGGTACGGGTGCTCTGCCCAAGGTCATTCTCGAAAGGATCAGCACGGGTGCTCTGCCCTGGGCAATTCCCTAAAAGGATCAACACACACGGGTGCTCTGCCCTGGGTATTTACCCTAAAAGTCTATTCACTAGGTGCTCTGCCGAGGGTCATTCCCTAAAAGGATCAACACCGGTGCTCTGCCGAGGGTCATTCCCTAAAAGGATCAACATACACGGGTGCTCTGCCCTGGATTGAACCAAAAATGATTTTAGATAACGGCATTGTCTTATTTTATTATTACGAAAAATAAATTATTATTGTTGTCATGTACAATGACGATTCAATACTCGTAATTAGTCATATTTGTATTATTGAGTTTTATTTGTGTTAATATATAATTTTCAATTTTGGGAAGGATGTGACCCTACGAGCCGTCGCGCTCACACCCATATAGACTGTTTTGCAGGGTTGGTATACGAAGAACCGGTTGGACAAGATTGAAGACTTTTATATTTTATATTTTTTATTTAGAAATTAATTAAAATTTAATGTATGTTGTTATTATTTATTTATTTATGTCAATGTAATTAAAGATTTAAGGATTGATTAGTGGATAATATTTAATCACAATTATTAGTATCCTTTTAGTTGCTCTGATTGCCTTAAAAATGCATGAAATAATGTGGGTTGCGATGTATATTTATTTAAATACAACTCACGGTCCTGAAATTCGGGTTCGGGCCTGGCCAACTCGGGTTCCGATTTTTGGGGCGTGACATTTTGTATAAAACTTGCATTGTTGTATGGAGATTTAAACAATTAAATTATTTTGCTATTGATTTTGGAATAATTCATAACATGCATTCATCTTTACTGATTACGGAATTTTGGAAAAAGAATAAAAAATGAGGAAATAATTGTGGTATTAGTAAGTAGGGCATTCGTGTCCCTTGGGTGAAAGACCTTAAAGCCAGCAAGTAAGGCAATCGTGTTGCTTGGGTGAGAGACCCTAAAGCTAGCAAGTAGGGTAATCGTGTCCCTTGAGTGAAAGACCCTAGAACCCGTTGGATCCTTCGGAGTCTCCTTTATGTACGGCGTATGAGTACAATTGTGTGTGCGGACATATGTCATAGGTACAACTGGAGCAGTAGTATGACCAGCTAACGTATAAATGGGTCCATCACCACGAGGTACCAGTGTGTGGGCGTTAATGCAACGTGACCATACACTTAGGTACGGTGTTGTAAGATATGATGATTATTTAATTTTATTATTAAATTCATGATAGTGTAGCATTCAGTACGTCTTTATGATTCTAGCATCGCATTCATGTTATATTTAATATTCAATATTTTGATTCATGTTTTGAATTCAAAGAAAGTACTTTTATTATTTATTTGTTTGATATAAATCTAGAGATTTCAGATTTGATTGGATAAGATCCCACGAGCGGTTGTGCTCATACCCAAAATAACGATGTTTCAGGGCATCAGAGTTTAGTCAAGGGCAAAGTGGATTGAAGATCCAATCATCAATTTACTTATCTTTTATTTGCACCAATAGAAAAAAAAAAAGTGTATAATAAGAATTTAGAAGTGAGTTTAGACTGTAATAGTTAAAGATTGTATTTGATGAACGTTGTTATTGTAATGAGATTAATTAAGTGTGGTTGTGAATGTTTAATATTAAATCATGACTTGAGATTCGGAGTTGAGTCTGGCCAACTCGGGTATCAAATTTCGGGGCGTGACAATTTCATCTTTTAAATAGTAGATGGGACGATAATTGAATGGTGAAAGAGGTATCAGAAAGGGTATTATTTCAACGTGAGTTTTCTCAATCCTCTCTATCTTGTTCTATTGTTATGTTTCATTAAGTGTGAGATAGGGTTCAAGCATTAGAATCAGTGAGGTAAAAAAAAAAAAAAAGGAAAAAAAAAAATTTTTAAATCCAGGGTACACTAATTATTCAAGACCAAAAGTTAAAATGAAGCATGTAAAATTTGCATAAGTTTGACATGCGTAACAAGATCGCCAAATATATCTCACACGTTAGTCAAGATGACTATGCATGGCAAACAAAAATAATTGTTATGAATCAAGTGGAGCCCAATTTTGTAAGTCCAAAGGCTAACGCAGACAAGTTTTCAAGATTATTAATTATCCAAAGAAATATTTATATAATATTGTCTTATTAATATCATATTTACATCTCAATACCTATTTAAATTAATTTTTTATTAAGCTACTTTATTAATCAAGTTAATCGTCATAGTCATTATATCTTCCTCAAACTTTCTCTAAATTCAGTTGAGTATGCTTTTTACATAAACAACAAAATTGTTTGCATGTACAAGCAAAAAACAAAATCTTTTATTTTATAAATGACAAAACTACCTTTGTTAACAAAGAGCTTCATGGATCTGCCCATCAGTCAGATACACTGGCTCATGTTCACTGTGGAACTCAAAAATCATGACCATCCATAACTCAGGTAGGCTAATTGTAGGAGAAAGTTCGGATGGGACATCCACCATTTATTTTGTGTAGATACACCATGGTATTTATTGTTGTCAAATGTATTCAATCTTTTCGGAATAGGATCTGCCGATAGTATTGACAGACCATTCGATCCTATCGAGTATATGACGTTCCCATCGACAGTTAACTCAATTTTATCGAAAAATTTCCGGTTGATCACTGAACAGTTTTTGGAATGCTACTCAATCCCATCGAGAGACCCTCGATGGTAGTCTATCCTATCAGTAGATGCACACAATTTTATGGAAGTGCATATTTTGTTTCCTAATTCAGTTATAACTTTATATAATAAGTTGTAAATTAGATAATTAGGGTTAATCACATACAATGGACTTTTAGATTGAGTGTGAGAACAAAACTAGTGCTTTGTGAAGAAATTTAGGAATTGTTCAGTTCAATAAATCCATTTATCTCATGTAATTTTGTTTTCATAGTAAATTCATTGTCGCTTTGTGACATGATTTTTTCCCACAAAGATTTTTCTACGTAAAAATTGTGTGATCTTTATGTATTTGTGTTGCATTTGATTTCATCTTATTTGGCATTTATATGCCATCAAATCCATTCATCTAATATGCCTCATCAAGATAAAGAATTACCCAAAAATCACACCAAGATAAAAGAACTACCCAAAATCACATTATTACAAAACATATATAACTAATGGACAGGGTGGATGTGATTCATGTTATTCCCATATGGTGCAAGTAGTGGAAGTCAAGCCCCAAAACTAGGGCAACTGTGGTAACGTTGAATAGACATGGATTGCCTAGTTGACTGGACGGTGCTTTGTTGGCTCCACGATGCATTCATGCTATGTATCCAATTTTTTTCATCTTTTGGGGCATGAGACCAAAAAAGAGGATCCAAATCTCATCTGTGAACCACAACATAAGAAACAGTTGTGATTGAACGCCCACCATTACAAACTTGTTGGAGCCAAGAATGTTTTGGATGAAGCTGATAATTTTTGTTTTTCCGGCATCGAGGTCTATGTGACTAAATCAACTGATTGGATGGCAAATAAACATTACAGTAGGCTTTAGCAAGTTTTTAATGGGGCATTCAATCGCTAATGTTTTCTTGTTGTGTGGTCCACTTGAGATTTGGATATGTCTCATTTTCAGGCTCATGCACTAAAATGATTATATGGAAAAATATATAGATGCTTGGATAAAACACATACATCATTGTGGGGCCCAAAGAGCACTGTCCAATTGCCACCTCCCTACTAGCATAGGTATTAAGCAAGCTGCGTCCGCATTTAACACCAATAAAAGTTTGGGATCAAGTTGATATTTTATTTTTTATTTTTTATTTATTTTTTATTTTTTTTTGGGTTAGCTTGTTAGTACACACCCATGTCAGTACACACACTCCTTGTTAGCCACCCCCACTAGGGATCGATACCCAGACCTGGATCGAGTTGATAATTGTGTTTTCCCATCATCCATGTATGTATGATCTTATTAACAAGTTTGATGGGAAATAAACATCACTGTAAACCATAGGAAAGTTTCAATGGTGGATGTTTCATCATCAAGGTCTTTGTAACCTTATCAACAGGTTGGATGGCAAATAAATATTCTGGTGGCCCTCAAAAAGCTTTTAACGGTGGGTGTTCAATCATCATTGTTCCTTGTGGTCTGGTCCAACTGAGATTTGGATATGCTACATTTTGCGCTGATGCCCTGAAATAAGCTTGAGAAATGGATGAATATATAAGACAAATACATCATGGTGGATCCCTGCATCCCTCGAAACATAGGTGGATGACACCATAGGGACAATGGGAATGGGACGCCAACCATCAATTAGCGTCTTGGGCCACCATGTTGTGTATATTTGATCAAACCCGTTCATCATGTTTGACTCACCAAGATGAAGGGAAAATTTAAAAAAAAAAAAAAAAATTTAAAAAAAAAAATAAAATCAAATGGGCCACGCTTCACAAAGATGTTTTCAGAGCGGATTAGGTGTGGCCATTACTGTGGGGCCCACCTTGATGTATGTATTATATATCCACCCCGTCCATCTATCTTTTTAGATTATTTTATGGCATTACACCAAAAATTAAGCAGATCCAGTTCTAAGGTGGACCATAGCATTGGAAACAGTGGTGATTGTCCATTAATGGACCACAAAAGTTTTGGATCAAGCTCATATTTGGTTATTTTTTCTTCATCCAGATTTATGTGACCTTATCAACAGGTTGGATGGATAGTAAATATTACATAAACATTATGACAGACCCTAGGAAGTTTTTAATGGTAGGGTATACAATCACCACTGTTTCCTATGGCATGATCCACCTGAGTTTTCCATCTGCCTCTTTTTTTTGCTCATGCCCTTGAATGATTTAGAAAAATGGATGGACGGCGTGGATGTAGAATCTGTACATCAAGGTGGGGCCCAAGGCAAGGGCCATACCGTCTTGGGTGAGACCGGAGCCGCACCTAATCCGCTCCCAAGGCAAGGGCCCAAGGCAAGGACCTACCCCCGCCCGGACGGTAATCCGTCCGGTCAGGACTCTGTGGGGCCCATCATGTTATAAGTGTTTTATCCATGCCGTTCATCGCTTTTTTCATATCATTTTAAGTTACCAGGAAAAAAAATGAAGAATACAAAAAATTTCCAATGTACCACATCAAAGTAAGCTGCAGTGATTACGACACCCACCGTTGAAACCTTTCTAAGGGCCACCGTGATGTTTTTTTTTTATTATATAACCTATTCATAATGTCATGAAGACGTGGATGAAGTGAAAACAAAAATATCAGCTTGATCTGAAACTTAGCCAGCTCCCAAGAAGTTTTTAATGGTGGACATTCAATCCCTACTTTGTGGTGCACTTAAGCTCGGGACCTGCCTCATTTTTTGGCTCATACCATAAAATGATCTGAGAAAAATGATTAACTGCATGGATAAAACACTTACATCATGGTGGGCCCCACAGAGCCCTGCCCGGACGGATTACCGTCCGGGCGGGGGTAGGACGCAATCCGCGTCCATGTTTTAGGTGCAATTTTAAAGGACGCGGATTGCGTCCCGGGCGGGCAGGGCTCTGTGGAGCCCACCGTGATGTAACTGTTTCATCCTGCCGTTCAACGATTTTTTCAGAAAATTTTATCATATGAACCAAAAAATGAGGCAGGTCGAAGGCTTGAGTGGACCACAAAGTGGGGATTGAACGTTCACCATTAAAAGCTTCTTGGAAGCCAGAGAAGTTTCGGATCAAGCTGATATTTGTGTTTTCACTTCATCCACGTCTATGTGACCTTATTAATAGGTTTTATGGTTTAAAAAAATCACGTGGACCCTTAGAAAGGTTTCAACGGTGAGTGTCATATCAGTGCAGGTTCCTTTAGTGTGGTCCAATCAAGCCTTGGACCTGCCTCATTTTTTGGTTCACATATTAAAATTTTCTGAAAAAATCGTTGGACGGCGGGATGAAACAGTTACATCACGGTGGGCTCCACAGAGCCGGGTAGGACGCAATCCGCGTCCAATTTTAAATTGCCCCAGTGGTAAGGCCATCTGTGTTTCTTTTTAAGATGATATCTTGATGTACAGCGACCACAAGAGTCACTAGACAATCAACGCATGGGACGTCAGGCATACGACATTGTGGCCACGCCCCCATGGAGAGATTGGTTGTTTACAAAGAAAATAACCTACCTTAAGGTCCCTTAGATTTTTCAACTTCAAGAAAGAGAAGTTAAAAAGAGAAGGTCTCAATTCCAACGGGTAGGACTACAGTTTACACTCCATCCAGTTGTCTCAACTTGGATGTTATCTGGACCATAACCTGGTCCAACTGGTTAGACTTGAGACCTCCTTAATAAATAATTTCTATAATAACTAGGTAGTGGTTTGTGACAATTCAAAATTGAAAGTTCTTTAATATTGAAGACCATAAAAGCAGACATCTGTACCACTACCTAGTTACAATTCATAATATTGAAGACTGTAAAATAGGCATCTATTTTGAAATTTTGAATTTAAAGGAGGATGTTAGAAGTTGGCTGTAACTTGAGATTTTTCAAAATTGGCATAGAGTCTATTCACACGGGGATCTTATTGTCTTGGTGATGAGAGTGCTGACTTACAAAGTAAGACATTTGTTTTAGGAGGATTTGGATTTTTGAAAGTTTGGGTCGTTGTATACATGCTACATCACCACCGTACATAACCACATTTCTTCTTATTGTATCTATTTTTTATTTTTTATTTAGCATGATTTTTATTCCGTGGATAATTGGGTCCATCAAGTAGTCAAAGTGGGCCATCCAAGCATGGGGTCCAAAGGGCCAACAGCCATCATATCAATATCTTTCATGAGTGAACCGTGGGCCCCATAGGTAGAAAATGGACTGTCGATTTTGTAAAAGCTCTTGGCCGAACAGGATAGAGGCGAGTAACTCCAGATGAAAGCGCGTCAAACCAAGTCTGCAAGCGACTTGAACAGGCGTCAACCAAATTACCAGTCTTATAAGCTACACCTATTATGTTGAATTAAATCATGTCTCATATGTTTCTCAAGTCGACCGCTTTTTTTGTCAATCAAGACCATTCATCTGTTAAATCAACCTGTTGGATAGAGAATGCCCCAAAAGTCTTCTTAGAAAGTAAATTAATTAGTCCAGATAAGGAAAATCTAGTCAGGCAGTAGGAACCATCCAACCTGAGAGAGAGAAACGGACAAATGACAACAGATCTACATTGAAAAGGCAGGGTGGTTCCCATGTTTTAAAAATAAAATAAATAATAAAAATAAAAATAAAATAAAATAAAATCTAATGACCAATGATGGTCCACATTATGAACACTCTAGATGACATCCACATGCGCAATGCATACATCAATCTAAAGCCTTTTTTGCATGGATTGTTAAACTCACACCGTTGGACCGAGCTCTTTCTCAACTAGTATTGGCCTCCATGAAATCAAAACCCGCATGGTCCATGTTATCTCACTTCATCATATTCCACACGATCAATGGCCAAGCGTGCCATGAAGTAGCATCAGATTAAAAGTAAAGAAACAGAATGATACTGATTTTCGAGAGGAATAGATAGATACTAATCCCGCAACACCATATATGTGCATGCTGCAAAATCCAACAACAGTGGGCCTCAACATGCATGCTGCATTATTGCCTAGAAATTGCATCAACAAGCCAGTCCGAAATTCCAAATCAATGGGACTTTGAGCATTGACTCTTGACCATCTTTTTAAACTACAACAATCCATTTGGGGGCAACAAATCAGTCAGGAAGATCTAATGGGTGTATTTTAGGACAGAAACCCATGCACAGTACACCCACCATGCGTGCAGTGATGCTGGCTCCTCAAGGGGAGATCCCAAACACCATTATCTCATTGATACAACAGACAATAAATTGGATCATCTCATCCATAAGAGAACATATAAGATAACATTGTCTATATACGCAGGCAGATCAGATGCTTCTATTTCTCCATCTTAAGACACCAAAGACCTACCTTTACTTGATAAAGAAAAATCAATTGCAACGTATGCAACAAAGAACAAAATGCATGCAGTAATTGGGATGAAGAATGTAGCGAACAACAGGTTTTTTTTTTTTTTTTTTGAAAGGTTAACACTACCAGGGATTGAACCCTGGACACTCACACATGCCAGTCTCCACCAGCTCATCTGTGCACAGTAATGGGCAATCGTGGATGGGGTTGCCCATAACCAAGTTGATGGAATCTACAAATGAAACCAAGAACAATGTGCTGTAGCAACAAAGATTACTGTGTTTTTCCGCATCTCCTGTCTTCATGATGATGAACACATTTTTTGTGGTAAAACAGGTTTTTCAAACCCATTTAGCACTTCCATGTGTTCACGCATGTTACACCATCACTTGTAATGCTTGAAAGAGCATATAGGGGAAAAGAAATTAATTCTAACTTGCCATAAGATGATAATAAATTATTAAAAGGACCTATGCATCAAGCATATGTACAGATTTGTGGAGATCCTAATTATGTAAATGTGGGGCCCATGATGGATGGGTGGTTGCTCCAATTTCCCCCAGTAGAAGATCCTAACCTGCTAATCTTCCACATTTTTTAAATTAGTTGTGGAATTGCTTGATTATGCTTATTAACCATCTATCTGCATACCACAGATCAAAGGGACTGATCTGTCAATCTAAGAGATTTTTGGGGCATTCCCCATCGAGAGAACATCAGAACAATGATCTAGATTAGCAAATTATGGACCCCGCACGTATGCAACAGGAAGCCCCAGCACACTCCATTTGCTGAAGCACAGGACCACATAACTCCACATGGTAAGAATAGCAAATGCCCTACAAAAGGGAATCACGGTAACTGTACAAAGGGAAATTCAATATACTTTTTCTTTGATCTTGTTATATCTAACAGAGCTTGTAAAACAGTCCACATAAATTCTCATTTATCAAAGACAGTACCCTTTCAGTTCTGGCTTCTGTACAGGGATAACCGTTTAGTAAAAGGATCAAAGGCTTTTACAGATAAAACTAAGCGTCTTTTGGTTACACTGCTGTTCACTGATCCGCATTGATTCCGAAAATACGAACCTTGTGCATGTTTGGGAACTTGGCAACCACCAGCACAAACACAGCGAGAGTGTTGAGGAAGAGCATCGGATGCTGGTAGTCAGTTGTATGTGAGGCTATCAAGTACCTGCCATAGAAACAGACAAATCTTTCAAACAAATAGATAAAAGGACAAAAAAGGGAAAGCAAATATATAATTCCTAAGAGGAATGTTTATCCTACTCACAGCATTCATGTGGAAAGGGCAGACGCCTATGAGACCCATAACCTATTTTTATGATAATTTGTTTTGAAATTTATATCCAAACAAATTGATGTTTGGAAATTAGAACTAGGAAAAATCCTCCACCAAACAAATTGACGTCATCAATATTGATTCCTTAGGGGTTGTTTGGATTTGGGCAAAGTTGTATCCCAAGGCTCCCGATCAGCAGTCACAGACAACCCTACATGTCCATGGGTTTGTGAACACCCTTGTGCACAATAACCAATGCACATTTAGACAAGTAGTCATGGATATGTGACTATTAGACTGGGGCAGTTTGGTGGCAAGGTGGAGTACTTGTCAATGACACCTTTTAGTTTCAGTGAACAAGAGGATCATCTTTGTCCACAACAAATGCATGACATATTTCCATGTGCAACACATGCGACCATCCATGTACAAGCATCTCAAATGTGCATACGTTCCACCATCAATCTTCAAGCACTAAAAGATGTGTCACATGTGTCAATGTTACATATCGAATCTGCTTATGCACGTGTAACGTACCACCAACCAAATTTTAATTTCCCCACAATCTATCTATGCCATGATCCATGATGCTTGACAAACACAAGATGGAAAAACTAGCTAGCAACACCATGTCCATGACCACCCAAGCCTTGACAGCATGCCATGGATTGCTAGTCGCAACACTACTTTGCCCAAATCCAAACAAGCCCTATGAATGACCATATTTTGGTACAATTTCCAGCCTGATATTCAGTATATTAAATGATACCATGAATTTCAAAATATTGTTTATGAACAAGAGATGTAGATAAGAGACAACTTTCAGTACATTAGCATCAAATATCCACTGACTTACCAATAAAGAAAGCAAAAAATTACAAGCTACATGATATCGTATACATACAAAAGTTGATTCAGAGCAAAAATGTCTAATAACACAAGCAGTTTGGTCGGCTTCAAAGATAAGTAATTCTGGAAGCTTAAAGAAGAGTAAATTGTCAAAACTACCTCGTGTGTATTTAATATTCATTTCTTTAGCAAGTCGATCAACCAGGATTCCCGAAAATTTGTAATATTTGTCAAAAATCTGTCTTTTGCAACTTATTTTCTTTGATAAAATCTCCATCTATTCCCAATAAAAATTACTAAATCATACATGGAAATTAAAACTAAAAAATTGTGACAGAATACTAAGCCCTATCTTCTTCTTTCTTTTCTTTTCTTTTTCTTTTTTTCTTTTTTTTCTTTTTTGACTTATATGGTTTTTTTATCATAAACCCCATCTTGAATTGAAGTTCTCATCAGTTTTTAAACCAACAAAACCCCATCTTCACAAAATCTACAGGCATGCAACGTGAGTGCATTGTCACTTTTATTGGTGTGTTAAAATTAAATATTGGTAATTGTGGGGTCACTATAAAGGAATTTCACTATTTCTATAGATATCATATTGTCACAAAAGAGGGGATCTGCATTCAGGCATGGAGTTAAGCCAAAAAACATTAATCCCCATGCGCTCAATGAATGCGGCCTATGCAAATTCAAAAAGAGGTGACTGCCAAGCAAGGATACTAAACCTCAATGGATACATACGACTACAAATCAGCAACAGTTGTATTTGTATACATGATATTAGTACAATTATAACACAAGTACAAATCGTACAGCTGTTTATAATATAAACATATACAAGTATGGAATATATTTAGTAAAGCATGTGTACTTATATAGCACATGAAATAATAATATCTGATTCAATAGAAGACAAACTAAACATAAAGAACAACCAAGATTATTATCCCAAGCTAATAGTACCATCATTTTCCATCATTAAGAATAGCAGTTAGGAGGAGGAAAGAAAAGGGAACCCTGGAATCACAACTCTCGAACAAATAGGCACTAGGCAGGAAGAAGCGTTCGGAAAAGCGAAAAGGTTGCAAAATTTTAAAATGGGCATATCGGCAAAATGTTTTCCGTGCACATAAGAGTAAAAAAACTAAAAAAGCATACAAACTAGTATGTGAGACCAAAATTCATAGCAATATGCATTCATGCAAAACATAAACATGTTTAGCATGTAGGGAAAAAAGTACATCATCATCATCTAAACCTTACCCCAACTAATTGAAATACAAACTACATATTAACGGTTAAAGCAGTGAAATTTCAAATACACAGCGCTTGAGACTGACAACCCAACTATGGGCTTTCTCGCAAATGTGGGTGCATTTCTATGTCCGTCCAAAAGGTTTTTAAATGTACAAAGAGGTCTCAGACCTACAATGTTCAAAGTAAAGCCCATATACAATACAAATGTACTTACAACACCACAGGAACAACAGTCAAAAACTTCCTATTGCGAGTGAGTTGCTTGCCATTATCTATCTGCTCCCACCAAGTCAAACCATTATAAATACCCTGATCTTCAGCAAATGGAGTTCCTTTCTTCCAGTGAAAAAAGTGATAAGTGACCTGACGGGAGAAAGAAACACCTCAATCAGGCTATATTAAAACACTTAACTATGAATGCAACCATATGATCAAGAAACAATGAAGAGAACAAAAATGTAAGCCACTTAATTAAACATGCCTACAAATTATAGCACCGTCAATGACAATGTTCAAAATACACAACAGGAAAGGGACAAATCCTAAATTCCATGATAATGTGCCCAAAGCCTACAAAATGGTTAAATATTCTTTTGCAGAAACAACCAGGAAATTTTCATTGGACTAGAATTTTTTCCCATTGTGCGGTCAAAGAAACCATTGCACAAACTTAGCACATCTGCCACACTTCTAACAATGCAGTCGCAACATATACAATCATAGTACTGGAAGATGCTAGAACTACAAAGCCTCATTGAATTTCACAAGGCAGCTGTACATGTTAACATTGAAGAATATAAGCATGCCAAAGAGCTCTCCTCTCTAGTCTTTTCAAAATAAAAAGCTTGCAAGGCGTCTTTCATACATCATATTTAAAAAGGTGGGGTTATTTAATACTCTGGCTGTGTATTGCACTTGATACGCAGGCACCTAGAAAAGGTATTATGTGGCATATATAAACCAAATTAAACCAATTAATTTGTGGATCCCACTCTCATTAAGTTACAGAATAAAATCAGGTTGGTTGAACAATAATAACCACTTATTCGTGGACACTTGTTTCTTGAAATTATTTTTTCATTTCTAAATGTCCAGTAAGTGCCCAACAATCTACTATTTTGATAACCAAATAGGAGTTATGTTTTGTCCATGTTACATCTAAACTGGTGCCCGAAATTTTGGATGGTTTACCTGAATTATTTGTATGCCAAGTAAGCGATTTCTTAGTAATTTCTATGTGCCTGCATATCACAAATCACAGTCTGCTAGAGTATCGAAGTATTCTCTATTTAAAAAGGGGTAGTAGTATGATATTTTGGCAACATATAACACTTGATATGCATGCACTCAGAAATTGTACACGTGTCATATATTAACTCAAATTAAAACAAGTAAATTATGGAACCCACTATTGCTACTTGCTAAGCCACGGTCCCAAAATCAGATTGTTTGAATGATCCTGACCTTTGATTCGTTGACAATTGTTTGTTGAAACAGGACCATTGGATATTTTGCATTCTTAACTGTCCAATTAATGTCCACCAATCTAATGAGAAAATAAACCTAATTTTTGGGTTATTAGACATTATTTGGACAATTTAATTTCAATTACTTGTTTGCCATGTGTGCAACTTCTAAAGATAATTAATTGGTTATGTTTTCATACATCCATTCTATGATTTATATATTATATGAACTGATTTAAAATAGTTGCATCACTTTTGTCAGACAGTGAATAGTTTAGCAACCTATAACACAAGAAACTTATATTGTGTACTCTTTTTTTTTTGTGATCTTTTGAGTTGTGTGTAATGATGTCTTTTTTAACATCCCGTGAAGTTTTATTGAACAATTAGACCAATTTCCAATGTTTCCCAACAACAGCGATACATCATACATTACATGATACGTGTGATATTTCCCATGCAATACTCAATATGTTTTTGTATCCCAAAGGTGCAATACAAACGTCAATACCGATACTAAAAACACTGATCCTCAGTCAACATTGAAAACTGTTGACAAAAAACATAATCATGGTGGTCAATTTCCAGAGCTACTTTTTACAATATAAACAGTGAAAAACACTATATCCATGGGAAAAATCAATTTCCTCCAGAATCTTCATCCCAAAACTGTATGTGTGTATGTATGTATGAACAAACCAAAACACATATATATACGCGCACTTACATGACATGAAAATTTCCCAATGTTTCCCAACAACAGCAATACATTACACGATACATGCGATACTCGATATGTTTATGTATCCCAAGGGTGCAATCATTGTTGTCAAATGTGATTGCATATGCGCATACTGTGGATCAAATTGCATATGCCATGATGGCATATGTGAGTATGTGATCGCATACTGCATATGCGATCGCATATTTCCCAATAGTCAGAGTGGAAGCATTTTTTTTCCCAATTTGGAGAACTTTTGCCTATAAATAGGCACTCATATCCCCTCCATTTTCACTATCCTTTACTCCAAAGCTCTAAATCTCTTACTCTCTCTCTTACACCTCTTTCTCTCTTACTCTAATCTCTCTACAATTATTTCAAGTATGTTTATTTTTTGTATTTTGTAAGTTGTGCTTACTTTTTGTAAATTAAGTTGTAAGTTATAACTTGTAAGTTATTTCAAGTTATCCATTTATCAGTAAAATTTCTTTGTTCGAAGTTTTTCTCTTTTAATATAGCTTGTTCATTGTTTTGTTAAAATTTATACAACTTACTGAAACACTCAAACTATAATGAAATAAGTAAAATAGCCCAATCCAATCATATGTACAAATTAGGCAAGTTTTTCCTATTTTTTTAGAATTTTTTCATTTTTTCAAATTTTTATTATTTATTAAAAAATATGCCATGGCATATGCGATTTGACCACATTGGGTGCAATACGTACATCAATACCAATACTAAAAACACTGATCCTCAGTCAACATTGAAAACCATTGATGAAAATCATAAACATGGTGGTCAATTTCCAGAGCTACTTTTTACAATATCAACAGCGAAAAATGCTATATCCATGGGAAAAATCAATCACACACACACACACACTGACATGACAATGTGGAGCCCATAGCTCCGCGTTATTGGAGTTCCTGATCTTTCTGAACAGAGCCCTACTACCAATGCCTTTAATTCTGGTTCAGAGCCAAAACAAAAGAAATTGTGATTAGTGGGCGGTTTCCTGAAAAAAGACAGTGGAACCTAATGGTGTGGAGTCATGGGCACCGTGATGTTACATAATACAATTTGATTTGGATTCTTTTAAAGTAAACAGCTCACTGATAATCAGGACGAATCCCATATGATAAAGAGGATTGCCTTAGTTCACAGTAGCATGGGCACCGTGATGTTACGTAATACAATTTGATTTGGATTCTTTTAAAGTAAACAGCTCACCGATAATCAGGACAAATCCCATATGATAAAGAGGATTGCCTTAGTTCAGTAGCATAATCTTCCATTGAAGATGCCACTCTCACTCTAGATGCTTGTCAAGTTATTCCAAGTTTTCACAAAAGAAGCAAAAAATAAAAAAATTGTTTCTCAACTGACCGTAAAAATGATCAACAGAGAGTGCTGATTGTAGACTTAGAATGGATGAGAGTTCCATGGAAGTGACTTCTTTACTTCTTCTTCTTCTTCTTCTTTCTCTTTCAAAAGAACTCACTCAGGCCTTTTATTGTGGAAGTGAGTTCTGTGGACTTACACATGAACCTCCAGTTCCGCCGAAGAGAATCTCACACATCCAAATTACCCCTAGCGACAATTCTAGAAAGCAGAAGATGAGAGGCTCAACAAGATTGACTACAGTTGCTAATCACCAATCTGAAATATGAATTATCTCGACTCCTTTTTAATAAAACCTTTTACATTAATCTTCATCATTATTATTTTTTTACACACAGGGTGTCCCCGCCCCTTTTGAGGTGAGACTATTCCCTGCATCTTCATTATTAATACTGGAAGGGTTGCACCAAACCAATTACCATATAATAATAGTAATATTAATAAAAAAGAGCTGCAAATCTAAGTTCAAACAAGACCTAGCCTCCGAATCACAACTCTTAAGTATTATCGGCCATCACATATACAAAAAAAAAAAAAAAAAAACCCAGTTATCCGGCAACATCCAAAAGTTCTAAAAATCCTCTTTCCACACAATCCTATCTATCAAATTCCTCTATAATCAAACTCACAAACTAGAATTATGGAACCAGAAACACCCAAATTCAAAGCAATATAAAAAGGGGATTGCTTTGAGGCTGTTAGGGTGCCTCTGCTATCTCAGCAGTTTCACTTTTCTTTCTTTTCTGTTATTTTTCTTTGTATTCTCTTTTCTTTTTAATGAATTTTCTGTTT